>JAJGRW010003726.1:0-90790 GCA_025461045.1 Carex parvula | reverse complement strand
CCGAACTGTGGTGCACAGGGGCGGAGGCAGAATTTTGAATAATGGGGGTAAAAAATGTTATAAGTCCATTTGATGTATGTGAATTCGTCTCTGGTGGTGTAGCTCATACCACACCAGCAATTTTCAAATTGCTTTCTTAGCTGGCCGAGTAATAAGTTTGGGCTTACAAGCTGTTACTGCTTTGTAAGTCCAAATCTTTGCGATGTTTGAGATTGAGAGATAGTCCATTGAATAATACATGTTTCTATTGACTTTGAATTATTTTTCACATAATAGATTATACAAATGCTGGAGACACCGACATTTTTATTAATATCCAAAGTTAATTACAAATTAATAAATATAACCAAAATCTCTGGCTTTTTCGAGAAATGCCCAAACTGGCCAATTTTGGCAAGTTTCTTCAATTTTTATTTTTAGAGACATTATGAAGAGCAAAATAATGAAATAACACTGAAAATTCGAATTTTTTATTTAAATTATTTGTTAGATTACTTCTTTTGATATATAATTAGCATATTTATACTAAAATACGCTAAATTACTTGAAATTATGTTGAATTACACTATTATATTACATTAAATTACGCTAAATTATGTTAACCTACGCTAAAATACGGTAAACTCCGGTAAATTATATTTTGAATATGGATGATATCTTTACTGAGAAGCGAAAGAAGACAACGAAACTTCAAAAGGCTAGAAACCGGCGCTCGAGTGTTCGATTTCAGCAAATGACCACTTTTCTGAAAGCTTGCGCAAATACGCATGCGTCAGTGCCCACAATGCTGGATTTCAAAATTCGAAATTGCCAAAAAACAAAGGGAAGAGCCTCAAAACTTGAGTTGAAGTTTCCAATTAAGATTTTCATTTCTATTATTAAATCTAAGTAGCTCAGTAAATTAGTTACATAATGAACTTGTAGAATACCAATTTTTACTATTTTTGGAATTTTTTTACTATTTTTTATGATTCATGAAAGATGGCACAAAATCGGTCTACTTTAGCGTAATTTTGCGTAGTTTAGCGTAATTTACCGTATTTCATTATAATTAGCGAAATTCAACATAATTTAACATAATTTAGCGTAATTTAATGTAATATAGTGTAATTCAACATAATTTCAAGTAATATAGTGTATTCTAATATAAATATGCTAATTATAAATCAAAAGAAGTAATCTAACAAATAATTTAAAACAACAAATAATTTAAACAAAAAATTCGAATTTCAGTGTTAAATTTTATTATCTTGCTCTTCATAGTGTCTCTAAAAAAAAAAATAGAAGAAACTGGCCAGAATATGGCCAGTTTTTGGAGAGGAGGAAATGGCCAGAATTTGGCCGATTTGGGCTTTTTTCGAAAAAACAAGGGATTCTGGATATATTTATTAATTGGTAATTAACTTTGGATATTAATAAAAATGTCGGCTGGAGACACTACTTACTGCTTACAGAACCTTCTGATTGATCTTTGGTTGCAAATGTTGAAAATTTTCTTATAGAAGAAAAAGAGTTGTGTCAGGTTATATTACAGATGACGCATAGCCAACATGGACTGTTAATCTATTATACTATTATTTGCTATAAGAATATATTCTTTTTTTTATTAGGAAAACAATGAGAAACGGGACCACTAACAGCTGGTGAAACTCATATATATAATCACTGATCTCCTGTTGCCACTTCTATATATCCTCCTCTGATTCATTTTTCTTACCTTTCTTTATTACTTCTTCAATAATTTGCTTACTATAATATTTTTTATGTTTCCAAACATCATAAGGAACTGTATATATAACTCTTGTTATTATACACGGTTACTATGACTGTGTATAAATCACCTGTTTGAACGTCTCTTTTAGATCTGACACGGTTCGCTTGTAGGAACTGTGATGTTAATTTTATATAGACACTGTTCCACAACCGTGTGCAATGTATCTACCTTTTCATACCCGATGCGCATAGACATGGTTGCGGAATTGTGTGTCATTAGTTTTTTTAACCGTGTATAACTGTCTTTCATGTAGTAGTGGCTCCTCATAAAATGTTAAATGTGTGCTTGTAGCCTGATATATAGTTAGTATTTTACTTTCTAATTGTAGAGACTTTGGTTCAAATTTCAATTGACACGTATTCATATTATGCATTTTGCGTTTCAATCTCCAAAATTCCAAATGTAAATTTTCTAGTTCCATCGAATCTATTTTTTTCCGCATGAATTATAACAGTCAGCCAGCACACATGGCATCCATGCTCTCCATCAGTAATATAAATAGACCAGGCATCAAGCTTTGAATAGTTATTCAAACCTAAAAGGTCATACATCGGAAACAACAAACAAAAATGGCTTCTACTCTGGAAGAAAAACTCGGCAGTGTTGAATTCGTCCAAGTTGAGAGTGTTCAAGCTCTTGCATCCAACTTTGGTGCCTCGTCTAATGAGGTGCCAGATCGGTACATCATGCCTGAGGTTGAGGCCGATTCAGTTGCTCAAAAAGGCTCATTTGAGCTGCCGATCATCGATCTTGCTAAGCTGCGGGACCCTCAGTTCAGTCAGGCAGAGATTGCAAAACTCGGCTGTGCATGTGGAGAGTGGGGCTTCTTCCAGGTAGGTATCTTTTTCCAATTGTGTGGATCTATGGTTCTATCTACCTGACAAGCATATGTTTCTACTATAATTAATCGAAGTCGGTTTTTTTGCCTTTTTGAGAAAATTGATAAAAAAGGATCGGTGACTTAATTTGTGTTGACTTTCATTTCTTTTCGGAAACAAAAATCTAATGAACAACTACAGAGAAAACTAATTTTGGCGTTAGGACATCAATCCTTCACCTTTTGACCAGATCTATTACGAGCTGTTATTTTTTTGAGGGAGAGAAAAAGGAGACCAGACAAATTTTCAGGAAAAGATAATAGTTTTCTTGTACACCAGTCTCTAGAAAAAAAGAGAAAAGAGAAATATGTTCTTGTACTACCTTAGCCCAATGATACAATATGCTAATTATAAAATGGCGAAATAAGTAAAGACACATATATATCACAAGTCTTAAGAAACTAAAACTGAGAAAGAACTTAATAACAAAAAGCATAATGCAAATAAAGACTGCTACTCTGGTAGCAGCAATTATATATGCGAATTAACTGGTTTACTGAATGCATGCAGCTGATAAATCATGGAGTGGATAAAGAGCTACTTGAGAGAGTGAAGGCAGATATCACTGCATTTTTCAACTTACCCCTGGAGCAAAAGGAGGCTGTGGCCATTGCAAACAAAGGCGTTGATGGCTTCGGCCACCACTTCATTGTATCCAATGAGCAGAAATTAGACTGGGCTGATATGTTGTACTTGACCACACGACCTGTCAACGAGAGAAATTTGCGGTTCTGGCCAACCAATCCTCCTACTTTTAGGTAACTAGCTATTTATCACATTTATTGACCCCTCTGAATTTCAAAGAAATATTGAGACATCTTAGATTAATTTACTTTGGAAAAATTTAACATATCACAAGTTTATGGAAAATAATCAAAATTGGTGTAGGGACACATTCAACAAGTACTCGCTTGAGCTCAACAAAGTGGCCGGCGAGCTATTAGAGGCCATGTCAAAAGATCTAGAGATTGAATCAGATGTGCTGTTTAATCTGTTCAAGGGGCAACCACAAAGCATGAGGATGAACTACTATCCACCGTGCCCGCAACCAGAGAAGGTTCTGGGTCTCTCAGCACACACCGACGGATCGGGTATAACTCTGCTGCTGCATGTGAATGATGTCCAAGGATTGCAAATAAGAAAGGATAAAATGTGGTTCAGTGTCGAAACTCTCCCGGGAGCATTGGTCGTCAATATCGGTGATGTTCTTGAGGTATGGTTAAGATTGTGGTACGGTTAAGATTGTGTAAATTAAGGTGTACACTGTACAGTGTACATCTTGCAAAATCTTAATTTGATAATACAAGTTGCCAATTTGATATTTTTTCACTTTGACTCAGATACTAACTGATGGGTCCAGCGAATATATCGCTGACACCTATGTACTTATATGTATTTGTTTTGCTTGAACAGATTGCTAGCAACGGGAGATACCGAAGCATAGAGCACCGGGCAGTGGTAAATACCACCAAGGAGCGCATCTCCATAGCAAACTTCCAAAACCCATGCCACTTGGCAAATGTGGGTCCACTTCCTGAGGTTGTCAGAGGAGGCAAGGAGAATTACAAGTCCCTCCCTTACATTGAATACTTCAAAGGATATTTGTCTGACAAGCTGGAGGGGAGGAATTACATGGAAAGCCTGAAGATAAACTAACTAACTTATTTATGAAATGTCTCTCTCAAATTCATGTTTTAAACATTAATTAAAAGTTTTAATTAATTAATCCTGGACCGTAACTTATGTTAATTTTTTCTTCATTTCGTCATTACTTGAAAAGTTTGTGTCAAAAAGATTGAATTAGGGGAACCATGATGAAAAGTTTCGTCATTACTTTTTCATTGAATTGTGTCGATTTTCACTCAATCGTTCTTTTTTCTTTCTTCTTCAAGTCGTAAACTTGTTATATCATCTAAAAAAATGAATGGTCAGAGTCGATGCACACTTGTCCACCGTGGCCCGTGGGCCATACAACTTGTCTACATATATAGCGACTTTCCATGGCCCATACAACTTGTCCACCGTGGGCCCAGTCTCCAGAGGCCGCAAAGAAAATTTTTGAGTTCCTTCCATAGAATTACTTCCAAGACTTACAAGTGACAGTGACACATTCAAGTTTATAATGTGAGGAAAAAGTTTCTTGTTTAGAAATTCGTGCTCCAAGTAATGTTTTTCAGAGGTTGAGCTAGTTGATTTTCCTGGAATTTTTAAGTTAGTCAGGAGTTTAGGGGTTATTTTTATTGTAAATTAGAAACTAAAAAGGTTGGAGATCATTAACGCAATATACATAGTGGGAGATGCAGAATTCGGAGACATGAAAGGGTGATATAAAATGTTGAATATTACACATTCCTTCCTTCCTCAATGTGTGTTCGCTTGATCAGCACAAATATTGAAGCGGTGCGCACAAATATTAAAACGGGATGCACGTATCATGAAACAAACCAGACAGAAGGGATCGTTTATCGGACTAATTTGGGTCTGATGCCCATTGACGCGTCCCACTTCCCTCCGGCCCGATTTGCTTCTTCCCGTTATCGCCATTCCAAGCAAATTCACCAACGGCTAAATTTGCCTTGTAATTGTACGAATAGTTATAACTTTTACATTGTATAGATACGTAATTATTCAACACAGAAAACAATCAATTCAATTTAATCAATTTTTAAAAACCTCGAAACAAGAATTAAGTCATCATTTCCCGTTAACTTCCCCACATCAAACCCATTTGTGAATATAATTCTTAATTTGTGATTGATCAATAGCACTATATATTGTTTTCCTTTGTGATATAGTGTCACACCCCAAATCAGAATTTCCGAATTAGAGTGTGATCAGTACCCGCCTCGTGTCAATTAATCGAAATGACACGCAAGGCTAAACAAGAATAATAATCACACAGCGGAAGCAATAATAAAACAATCAAGCAGAAGTCATAAATATCAAATAAACACCATACATACATAATTTCCATACAATCCACATCGGGATAAAATAAGCACAAACTACGCAAGGGGATACATGATCTATCGAGTCCAATGTACATAACAAAAGCATTGGACTCGTAAACCTATCAGAAGTCCTAATCAACTAATCAAGTGGCGTAGCCATTGGGAACAGCTCCTAACGTCTCCTGCTACAGATCACCAGTCCCTGTACCTGAAATCCCACATCCAAAAAGAGGTGGGTGAGCGAATGATTGCCCAGTATGTGACACAGTATTATCCCTTCAAGGATCTTCTTAAGTCAAAGCACATTTTAATTTGAAATCTACATAAAGTCGGTAATTCACTTTTAATGCATATGCTGCGGAAATTAAAACCTATCATATTACTACAAAAGAAAAATATACATATAATAGATGACATGATGTGATTTTCCTATTATGCCAAAATGATGAAATTTTCCAAAATAAAATAAGAGGACGAATATTATACTCAATCGGAGTCCAGTACAATATGTACTGTGTGTATAAGTTAATATAGTAATAATGATACAGATAATTTTATCACCCCATGCCGTGCCAATTTAATCAAATGCGATATAATCCAAACTAATATAACACAAGGACTGCGATCAGGGGAGCAAAAGATAACCGATGCCTAACAACATCAAGCTTTGCCCCAAAGACTTCAACCCGTAGGCTGGTGCACGCTAGCCAACGGTTATACCTACATTTGTGTATTTTCCTTACTCTAGACAATTCTTCATCCAAACATATAAAATAGGAGAAAACTACAAGCAAGTCGTAAGAATAAGTTAATCCGTCTCCTCATGAGCAGACGACGGAACTCCACCATCCGGCCAGACCAATGGGACAAGGACTCGTGATCGGCCCATAACAACAAAAATAAAATCTGCCACCACAACCTCGGCAGCCGTTCTAGGTGAGTAGCTCCTAATGTAGGGGGATAGCTCCCGAATCGTCTCCGAACTCGAGATCAGTCCACACAAAATGTAAAATGATCGACAAATGATATGATATCAACTCAATGCATATAATAATAGTATTCCTAATAAGACCTCTAAGGGATCAAGTAATCCCTCAGCCCAATGACCCACGAACCGCCTTGCAGCCCATTCCTACGAGAACGAAAAGCAGTCATTCGGTCTTCTATCTCACACTCACCAATGCACATGCTTAACTTCGATAATATGTTGTCCTCTACGAGAAGAGGACAACTAATATCCTAAATTAATCTATATTAATTAAATTACTCGACTCCTACGAAAACAATAAATTTCAACAATTTCCTAATTACAGTTCTGAAAGGATTAAACATGCTCTAATCAAACTACAAAATTTAACAGTACAGATGACAGGTCAAGTGGTCGACTGGTAAGAGTACGCCACGAAAGAATAAAACAGATATCCCACACCTGTATGGCAGTAGTGGTAGTACGCAAGCGCTAGCAATCTCCACAATCCGCACGATCCTCACCTGCTCCGGTATAGCCGTCAGCGGGATCGTACCACGGGTCGGACTCAACGTAGGTCGACTGACCTGTAATTTAGACGTAACTTAATTAAAGTCTAAACTAAGTATTCGTATCTCTTATTACCCCATTTGATTATTTTCACTAAGTGTTCGTATTTAATTAATTAATTAACTAAGGTTCGAATCTAATTAAATTAATCTAACGTACTTACTTAATTTGTAAAATTATAATTACTAAATTTTAAACATCTAATATTACTTAACTAATTATTTTCAAAATCCCAACTACTTAATTTAAAATTCTAACTACTTAAGTTATTAATTAATGAAAATCCTAATTAATCTACAATGTGTTGTAATTAAATTATTTTAATTTTGTGTGTATTGTTTTAATGTGTTTAATATTCAATTTTAACTTGTCAAATTATTGCCCTTACTATTTAAATAATCTTAATACTTCGATTATTTAGTGTGCTACACATGAACCAAGTGTTTTAATATTACGAACATAGTTCAAGTAGTAATATACTACGTTTGACACACATGATTTTATGTCACATTATAGTCTAATCATGGTATAATTCCAAATTCTAAACTCGGCACAAATGCAACATTGCTTAAATTTAATTACTATTTCAAATTCTTGGACACTGCTTAAAGGAGCCTAGGTTTAAATTTTATTTAAATTTCTTATCACGGAATCTAAAGGCTCAAAGTAAAATAAGATCATTTCTATTTCTTATCATTCCATTATAATACCATTTCGGTTTTACTCCATTCAATCAAAGATTTCCAATTTAACACATAAGCCCCTCTGAAAAGAGAAATTATCAGAAGTCAATAATTTAGCAAATCAGCCCCTTAAATTATAATATTTTCAAGTTGGTCCCTTAACTTATAATAAGGGTATACCAGTACTCTTATTACGTTGGTACAAACTGGATCATTTACAGAAAATTGATACGTATCACAAAGGGTATTGTAACATATCAAAGCACCTAATTCAACAATTCAAGCACATAAAGCTTCCTTCATAAGCAAGGGATTTCAAAGTTGGTCAGAATCGAGCAACACATCTATATGTACACGGTTAAGAGTTCAAGTCGGTTTTACAAGGTCACAAGTAACAGCCATACAAAACCAGCAGCCAACAAGCAACAGAGAGAAAGAAGGCCAGCGCCAACAAGCAAAAGGGTTGGTCCGGGTGCGGTACCAGCACCCAAAAGAACAAGCAACAGAACAGAAACCAGCAAGGACAGAGACGAGAAACGGAGACAACCCAGCCCACATATCACCGTACCGGTACTGGTACGGTACCAGAAAAATCAGCAAGGAAAAACAGAAACTAGCAAAAAGGCACACCCAGCTAGACAGTAACACAAAAACAAAGGAAACAGCAACCAGCAAGCAAACAGCCAGCGTACCAGCACAGAACCAGAAACAAGCAAATCGGGTACACCAGTACAAAGCACACAAGAGAAACCAGAAACAAGCAAATCGACGCACACCGGTACAAAGCACAGTCACACGTAGTTGCGCCGGGAAAATCAACAACCCGTGCGAACTCTTTAAATTCTCCAAACCAAAATCTAAGTCACACGACAATTCATCACAAAACAGAGGAGGGTTTTTAATTACCCGAGAGAGAGGCTCCGATTGACAAAAAGGGGTAGTGGAAAAACGGCCGGCACCAAGTGTCACCTCGCCTCCAGCCGTCAAAGAAATTTAGCAAGCACCACCAGTAAGCACCCGGGCACCAGCAAATCACCAAGTAAAGCGCCAAAGAGAACCGATCACAGACACAAGCGCACCAACCCTAGGGTTTTGAGTATCGCAAGCAATAAGGCAACAGGAACGAGAGAGAGAGATGTGGTTCTCAGCACATGAGCGAAGGAAAAAAGAGAGGGAGAGTGAGTGAGCGGTAAGAGTGGAGAGAAGAGAGATGGAGCGGAGAGGCGTGAAAGAGAGAAAAACGGGTGGGGGTTTTTCGCCGGAGAGAGAAGAGGGGGGGCAGTATAAGGGAAATGGTCCGGACCCGAAACAAAAATCCAAAAATCAATTTTTCAAAGGTTTTCAAGTCCGATCTGTGCAGTCAATTGTGTAACGATTCAATTATTCCAAATTCAAATTTAATTTCTTATTCTCATCGAGGAACTACGACTTCTTCTGATTTACGAAATTTCCTCTAAATCGATCGAAACCATTGTTAGTACAATTATTCGTCTACATTGTTCAGTTATTTTATTCGTCTAATTACTATCGAACTTCGTTTAATTCCTCAATTAAATTTTTGTTTCGTAGATCCCTAAATTAATTTCGTCATCAGTCTGCTTGTTGATTATTTAATCATTTACTAAATTTGTTTCATCAATCGGTCGTATTAAATTCGGAATTACGTATTCACAAGAATTTAAATATAAACTTCGAAATTTTCTAATTGGAATTTACGTATATGAATCGTCTTAGTTTATTTAATTTAATAACAACTTGTTCTCTTATTTCATTTTCAAAAATTAATGTCTTAAACTTCAACTAGAATTCCTAATTTAATAAATTGAATTAAATAATCAATTTGTAAACACTTAATCTAATTATTTGTTTAACCTAAATAAATTAATTTAAGTTTTAATTAGCCGCAAATCTCAATCACTAACTAATTAACTAAATTAGTTTTACGGATTATAACATATAGCACAAAAACTTATCAACAAGGATCCTGTTATTCACAATACATTGAAATTCAAATTTTCCATGAACCACAAAGTTTGCCCAACTTAAATTAATTTACAATTCGTCGGAAACATGTGTACTCGACTGGGATTTAGGGTTCGAATCAGCCAGTTTCCCTTGTGTCCAACGGCTTAACATCTCTAGTGCGGCTTTCGGCTGATCCATTGGTACCATGTGACCAGCATTGTGTACCTAAGAACACAAAAATAAAATGAAGAATGTCAAACAAGTTTCAGTCGCGGAAAGAGATCGGTACCGTGTTATATGAAGGCTATTACAGTGAGGGAGCAAGTATACATACTTTGAGGAAAGAGAGAGCGCCATGGGATTTGAGCACACCGGCTTCTTTGTTGTCAACTGTGAACGATTGATCATGTGTTGCTACAAAATCTTTCTGACCAGACCATTCCATGGCTTGTACCCATCTGGAGTTGCCTATTTTTGTACAATTATAACATTATTCACAGAATTTATAAGGCTATGTGAAGACCATGTACTGGCATGGACCTCAATTTTATATGTATTACATTGTATTGTACCAGTGTTTTGTGCATTAGTTTATCAATTGTACTCTTACCTAACCAATTGCAGATAAGATCGTACTCTCCAGCATAAATTAAAACCTTAATGCCATCTTCTAAAAGGGATGGAATACCGACTTCAAGATTTCTCATCCAATCAGTGACCATAGCCTCGTGCACAGAGGTGCTACAGGAAACAAAGTCTAAGCCGGCCGGTACGCCTAGCGCCTCCCTTACTGACTTCTGTTTCAGATACTTCTCCATGTCTGAGAAATCATAGCACAAATCCCCTTCACACTTCTTTCTTACATCATAGTACTGCAACAAACCAATCGAACATTTTTGTAATTTTGAAAAAGGAATGTGAGAATTAGAACTTTTACATCTAAGTTGTCTTTAGACTTAATAATAAACCATTTCATTCTTTTGCTTTAACTTGAAATTAGTAATACGAGATTGATCTTTTTGTTGATTCTAAAAAATATACAGCAATAATATGTGTGACACAATATCTTTATCTGCTTACGTTCTTATTGCCGGCAATTTTCATGACGGAGCTGAAAATTGTATTGCAAAGGACGTATGCCAACGTGCAGCTGATTTTACCAGAAGTGCCTACACAAACAAAGAACATAAGTTTTTAGATTAGTCTATACAAAAAACATTGCTGAGGTGATGCTATGATTTTGCGTTGAAACAACGAAACACTTGACAATTAGCAAGCTAAAATAACAGAGCAACTAGTTGCTTGATAAACTAGCAAGTCAATTTTATTATGATTGAGAATGACAAAAAAAATTAGTAAATGAGATGTATATATGTGAGTATTAACTAGAGAAATAGCACTTACCACAAAATTTTGTGGCTAGTTGGCATTCTGGGTATATCTTGTTAATACTTTCATAATCAGATTTTTGAATCAAATTCATCTCCAGAGCATAGTCTGTGTAGGCTTTGTATTGGATCTCTGGATTTGTTAGCCCGTTACCAATTGCAAATCCCTGCATTTTTAGATAATGTCACAGGTCGTAATTGACTTTGTTAAAATCACTTCAAAGATATTAATTTATGTCAGAGGTTAAACATTAACACCTGTTAGAGTTTGATTATCTTTTACATAATTATGAGCATGCATTATTATTGGTTTGGTGTTTTGAAAATCTCTCTCTGCTTTTGAACTCTTCTTCTTGGGGTAAATCTCTTTCGGTGATCATTGATATGATAAAATCAATCAAAAGCATAGTTTCAAAGTCAAATGCATGTCAAATCTGCTTGTCTTTAATCTTTTTTATCCTTTTGTATGAAAAATGGAAATTCTCTATCAGGAAAAAAAATGAATTATGAAATGCAAGAAGTATATATACCTTGAGATTAATGTGGAGGCCCTCTTTAGCTTTATTTCCTTGGTGGACCCGGCTCGCGAGAGCTGGAATGTAATGCCCGGCGTATGACTCTCCGGTGATGTAGAAATCATTCTTTGCATACTCAGGGTGTTTAGCAAAAAACTCCTAAGAAAAACAAAACATAGCAAAATTAATCTGAAAATTCTCCCTTAATTCAAATAAATTAATCTGACCTCCAAATTTTTTTTTGAAAAATTTCATTATTTTGTTTTGCATACAAGGCACAATGTTTCCCTTTTTTAAAATAGATTTGCTATTATGCTTAATCAGAGCAAACTAAGGTCATTGTAGAAGATAATATGCAATCTGCTGATTACCTGCAGAAAATCATACAAATCATTGCTGACACCAACTTCGTCATGACGAAGGTCCCGTGTGTCAGAGCTATAACTATATCCGGTACCAGTTGGTTGATCCACATAGAGTAAGTTTGAAACCTGAAAATATGAAAAATATAGATAAATAGTTAAATTAATAAGGTTGCCCATGAGATCCTTAACCAGTCCTCAACTACAAATTTTCTCAGTTCAAACACGAAATAGAAAACGACGTATTTCAATTTTGTGTTTTTTTTTTCTTTTGTTCTTTTCGTTCAAAAACATAAATCAACATGTACTATTCTTAACTGTTTATTATTAATTTTCTAAGGCCTGCTAACTATTATCGACAACGGTCTGTCACGGGCTTGCCTACCACTCGTAGCGTGCCACGTTATCTCTGCATCTTGGCATCATGGTCGATAATTGTAAAATCATTAGGAAATTAAATTTATATAAAATTTACAATCAATTTCAGACTTAACAAAATAAAGTTTATCCCTGACGTTATGGAATTGACAAGACGAGTTCAAATCAAAATTGCTTTGAAATCATGAATCTAATTTTCCTTATAATTATTTGTCCATATCAGTCATCAATGATACGATATCATGACCTACATCTTATTTATTTATTTTTCTAATAAGTACTTTCATTAATTTGAGCATCCATTTTTTCTTTTGTATAATTACCTGATCCCACCCATAATCGTTCCACGCAAGTGACAAGTTTTTGGAGATGACAAAAGGTCCATTTTCATAAAACAAGGCCAACTCACTGCTACACCCTGGCCCACCAGTCAGCCAGATAACAACCGGGTCACTTTTGCTGTGTCTCGACTCAAAGAAGAGGTAGAACATCCTGCATAGAAATAAATTAATTTCATCTTAATTTTTGGAGGGTCCTAATAAAAAATAATCTTCCTCTTATATTTCCTGTCTTGATAAACCTTCTATTACAAAGATAGTTAAAAGTGGTAAATTTTTTCTGGATGTTACAATTACAAAGAGAGAATTTGACAAAATGTGATAAAGAACAGAAATGCTTGCTCTATCTGTTTATTGGTTGAAAAGATGTTAGAGCGACCTGATCGGATTCACCATTAATTCAACTATTACAAAGTAGAATAAGAAATCAATTAAACTCACCTAGCATCATGAGTATGGGGGAGTTGGTAGTACCCGGCATGATGGCCGAGAGAAGGTGCCGGTTTTCCAGATTCCGTGTCGTCTATCAGGTTGATCTGCTTCTCTACCAATTTCACATCTCTGCTGTCGGTACCAGCATGACGGATAGACGGTACCGCAGAAGACTCCTTTGGGGTGAGATTGAGAGATTTGATGTGGTTCTTTGCTTGAATGGATGGGAATATTATGTTTTCACTGGGGATTAGTGAAGCACAACTAAAAGAGAAAATGGATATTGTTATCAAAAGCAAAGAGAAGTGCACGTTATCCATGTTATGTATTGTATCATAGAGGTACAGAGATGAGAACATTCCTGGTTTGTGGGTTATTTATAGGGAGAATTTAAGGGTCTGTTCTCCAGTTTGAGAGGGAAGGGATGGAAAAGAAAGGGAATTAGAAGGTAAAAATATTTGGGGAAATTTTTATATATATTCCTAAAAATTTTGAAATTACATATTATTTTTAAAAAAAATGATAATATCATTATTATCCTTCTAAATTTTAATTTAAAGGCTCACAAATTATTCAAATTTGTCAAATTCATAGAGTACAAATTTTAATTTGTTTAAAAAAAAAACATGGAGTATGTGTAAAAAATCCAATTGGCTTGTTTGTGAGTGCAAACAGTTTATTTTTCTTCTTCTAACACATACACAATGACACTTAGATAACACTTGTGTGTAAATTACAAGTAGAAAAATTAATTATTTGTTCTCACAAACGTGCTAATTGGAAAATTGAACATAAGTACTTAAAAGAAATAAATAAAAATTTCTCTCCATCTCTTTCTATTCACCTCAATTTATCTCTTAAAATTTAAAATTTGAGAACAAAATAAAAGATATTTCTTCCTTTTCGTTCCTTTCCTTTTCTTTCCTTTGTTCCTTCGTGCAAGGCACAAAAATGCCGAGTGATTTGGAGAATAAATACTTAAGTATTAGATATTATTAGCAATGATCATTGCACTGCAAGTAAAACATTTCTTTGTTGGAAAAGATTCTTATGAGAAAAAAATTGTCCAAAAGTTTTTTTTTTTTCTCAAAAAAAAAAAACTTTTGAATCTCATGAGAGTCAACATTAAGATAGAATATATAGAACTACAACCTGTATTGACCAAAATAAGATACTTGGGAAACAATGTATTATTTTGCTTAGATTTTGCCTGGAAGTCTAGGACAATAGTGCTTGGATTTAAATAATATTAGAAATAATTTATATATAAAAAAAAAATCTTGGCCTCTCGGTATGTTGTAGGGGAGCAGCTTGGGTCCGATGCCCATCGGACCCAAAGTGGGTTCGATGGGCTCTAAAACTGTCCGATTTGCTTTAAGATTCACTCCAGAACTTTCGCGGTTTCTTTAATTTACGTGTGCACGGATCTTAAAGAAGATCGGACGGTTTTAGAGCCCATCGAACCCACTTTGGATCCGATGGGCATCGGACCCAAGCTGCTCCCATGTTGTAGTACATACTATATCTGTAGACCATGCATTTAATAAAAACCGTGTGTATTCCATAATTATAGGATTTGCTTGTGGCCAACTCTTTGCTTGTGAACAACTCAACTTTTTCAAGGAAGAACTGAAAAGCAAACTTTAATAATGTTTCAGTTTCTTTTATTTGATTTCCATTTTTTCTGGGATCTTTTATTTATTTATTTTTTTTTGAGGGAGAGAGAATTGTGATTTTGCATTTTAATGTGGATAGTAATATTTTTTTTATTTTTTTTAAAGCTTCGCAGAAGTTACGAAGTCGTAAAAAGATTTAAATATTTTTATTTCTAACCAACTGCGCCACGGTCTATTCTCATAAATAATAATATTATAAGAAGTACCATGGATTTAAACATTAATTGTTTTAATGTTCAGAGATATATTGTAAATTAAGCACCAAAACATGTTTATTGTACATTTCTTCTTCTTCTTAATATATTGATCTCACATGCCAAGTGATAAAATTGATTTTAATATACTATTATCCTAAATAATAGAAGAGGAGGGCTCAAATGCCTCATTGCTTCATGCCCCAATCATGTCTCAACATCTATATCTTCAAATGCAAATTTCAAACAGATGATCCGAACCGATTAACATGATATCCATGTTAAAATATGATTGGAGACCAAATTTTATATTTTTTGGAATTTTTTTACTATTTTTTAAGATAGGTACAAAATCAGAAAATTCTGGACCATCTAAAAACAATGATTTTGTACCTATCTTAAAAAATAGTAAAAAAATTCCAAAAAATATAAAATTTGGTCTCCAATCATATTTTAACATGGATATCATGTTGAGCGGTTCGGATCATCTGTTTGAACTTTGCATTTGAAGATATAGATGTTAAAGCACGATTGGGGCATGAAGCAATGGGGCATTTGAGCCCTCCTCATAATAGAAAACTGTGACATAGACAATTCATATTCTTGGATGAATTAGGATATTTTTCTTTGGGAAAGACCCTAACGAGTTAGGGAGAAGTATCCTCTCCAATACTGTAAAAGATTTCCTTCACTTTACGGTTTTAGATTAACTCTCAGTCGCTTTGAGATTCGAGCTAGCGCGGGGCAGCATTATTGGGCTTTGAGATTTGTGTCAAGTTAAAAAGAACGGTCCAGATCCAGTAATTGTATTATGATACCAGAGAGGATCTGAATTCAACGAGTTAGTCCATGTAAGCACAGAGCGTAAAAATATACAACAATATTATAATAACTGGAAAACAATTAATTCCTACCTTTGTTTGCATGCAGTAAAGAAAAGCCATGACATTATGCGAGTAACATGCTGTGACTTGGTCACTTGATCACGTCACAATATGTGATTAAAATGTATTTTCACGTGACGTGACATACGTGATTAAATAGTAGATGGCAGTTACGTCACAGGATATGAACAAACGTGATGTGACTGATCACATTTAATTGTGACACACTTTATGTGACTAATCACATTTAATTATTCTTTCTTTTCAAGTTTTTAAGTTAGCTAATTGAAAATAATAACGAAATATGTTAAAAAAAGAAAAAATTATTACAAAAGAAATTATAATAAAAATAATGTTGACAAAATTTGTTATGTAACACGTGACGTGATGTGTCACGCAACATACGAGTCACATCATGTGCAGTTTTCTTTTTTACTTGAATGGCCACCACAGGAATGGCTGTACGAAAGAACAAGAGAGAATCTACTTGATGATGTCCCAGTCCTACACGGTGCGCCTTCCGCGTTTGATATCCAACATTCCAACTGGAGCCAGGGGCCCAGGATATATAATTATTGGGATCAATGAAGCAGAAATTTATGATCATCTGTGACCGATATATAACCTTACACAAAGTAACCTGTCATCCACATCCGCATTGAGTCATTGACCGGAAACAAAGAAATTGCAAGGATCCTGTTACTATTCTTGGTCAGTGAAAGCCACACAGAAATTATGTTGGCTCTGACTACAGGGAATCCTAGGTTCTTATGATATAGTTGGTATATACAGAGCGGTGGAGAATAGATTGCTTGCACGCCCCAATAATGTAACAAATAGCAAGTAGCAATGGGCCATTTTAGCTTATGCTTTCAGTTTCAGGGAAAGATGACATACTTTAAGATATAAACAAAAAGGTGCTTAATGACACAGTTGTTTATCATAGTATTCTTACAGACAAATTCTCGTCTATAGCTTACGAAGAAGCATATATGAAAAAAGAGGTACGATTTCAAAGATTAAATAAAAAAAAAAAAACAGTGTTATGGTTTTCTCTATATGAAAATCCACTTTTCTAAAAAAAAATAAAAAATAAAATATCAAAGATAATATCTCCTCTCTATCGACCTGTCCATTATCTGGACAAGTAATCAGCTCAGGACAATAACCCGAAATTTTTATTAATATTATTTCAAAAAAATAAACAAATCAAAACTCCACTGAAATTGAGGAATTAGAAAAATATTTGGGCCTCCAATTCAATCTGCGGCTCTATTCTTTGAGGGCCTCCAAGTCAATCTGCGGTCCCTCAAAAATCTAAATATTAGTATATTATAGTGCATTTTTGGATTTTTGAAGGTTCTGATATTTTTTGAATTTCTCATAATTTGTGGGTTTTTTTTAATCAATGGTATTAATAAAAATTTCGGGACAATAACACTCTCCTCCAAAAATTTTATTAATACCCTCTAAAAAAAAATCAAATCTACCCTCCACATTGAAATAATTTTAAAAATGACGTAATCGCCCCACGTTGGGGCAGTCAACTCAAGACCAAACTGCCCTCTAGTGGGGCGGTTTGGTATTGCCTATATATTGGAGGATAACTCTCCCGTTTTTTACCTCATTCATTTCAAATTTTCACTTCTCTTTCTCTCTTTCTCGAGATTTTCACCTCTTCTTTTGCATGTAAGTCCCTAAACCTTTTTGTATTTTATTTTTAAGTCCAAAATTGTTAGAAATTGTTTAGATATTGTCCAAAATTGTTGACAATTACTAGGGGTGTAGACGGAACGGATAATGCTAATACCAAATCCGTATCCGCCTTTCAATGAGCGGATACGGATAGTAAACGGATATCAAAATTTAAAACCATATCTGCCTTAACGGATACGGATACGGAGCGGATAATTTACGGATACGGATTTGAATACGAATATAGAACAGATAATTGTCGGATATTGAGTTATATGAACTTTAAGATATAATTAATAATTAATAAAATTTAAATATGAAAATAAATAAATAATTGTAAGTTGATAGAGATATTAATGTTGGAAAGATGGGAGATATAAGATATTCATTCCATTGATATAATATATAAACAAAATAAAGAAGTAGTAACAAAAGATAGTGTGGTGTAGTGGTTTGTAGCTTGGTTGCTTAGACTCTCACCTCACATGACATGGATTCAAATTCTCTTGAAGGCAAAATAATTTCTTTTAATTAGCAGGTCTGAAAAAAATTATTGGGTTTCGGATGATCCGGATATCCGCTCCGTTTAAGAATTACTATTCGTATCTGTATCCGTATCCGGATCTTCTGTGTGTAATTGATAATTATCGTATCCGTGATATCTGTATCTGTTTAAATCCGGATTCGGATTATATGCGGATTCGGAGCGGATATCCACCCAGATATCCATATCCGTTTACACCCCTAAAAATTACTATAAATTGTCCAAAATTATTTAGAAATTGTTAGAATTAATATAAATTGTTAGAAATTGTTTAGAAATTGTCCAAAATTATTTAGAAATTGTTGGAATTGATATAAATTGTTAGAAATTGTTTAGAATTACTATGAATTGTCCAAAATTATTTAGAAATTGTTAGAAATTGTTAGAAATTGTTTCCAATTAATATAAATTGTTCAGAAATGTTTAGAAATTGTTAGAAATTGTTTAGAATTACTATAAATTGTTAGAAATTGTTTAGAATTACTATAAATTGTTAGAAATTATTTAGAAATACTAGAAATTGTCCAACATTATTTAGGAATTGTTAGAAATTGTTATAAATTAATATAAATTGTTAGAAATTGTTTAGAAATTGTCCAAAATTGTTAGAAATTGTTTAAATATTGTCCAAACTTGTTTAGAAATTGTTAGAAATAGTAATTAATATAAATTGTTAGAAATTATTTAGAAATTGTTATTTAGAAATTGTTAGAAATTATTTAGAATTACTATAAATTGTCTAAATTTGTTTAGAAATTGTTAGATATTGTTAGGGATTGTTTAGAAAATGTCCAAAATTGTTTACAAATTGTTAGAAATTGTTAGAAATTATTTAGACATTGTTTATAAATTGTCCAAAATTGTATTATTATTTTTTTTCAATTTAGTTTGCAATAATAATTCTTATTAATTATTGTAAATTGTGAATTGTAAAAATATGTTAGAATTGTAGTAACTTGATATTTTCAAATGTAGTATGACCAGACTTAGACGGGAACGATCACAAGATACGATGGAGACCGGTAGAGTTCACATGCTCCCGCTGAAGAGGCTCCTGGTGTGGAGGCTCCTCATGATGCTGACATCTTTAGTCCTCTTCTGTAGATTCCACATATTAAGCACCATGTCTCATACGCATCTATAGAGGTAAATTGGTTTTTTTACATAATTTTAATAGTACTATTTAATATGGTATATAAACAGTCACACACATTGAAATCATTGTTAAATGCAGGACAAGATGATGTTGACTGTGAGACATGGCATATAAACAGTCACACACATCGGTTTGGGGGCTAGGCCTTGGGCATTGAGATATGTCGTCTGGTACTATAGGTGGGGCATGCCGTACAGGGGCACTATGGTGAGAGCCTTCGACTGAGACTCATGGGTGATGCATCTAGGACTTACTTGCCTTTCGGACCGATCCAGGCTCGCTCGGTAAATATAAAAAAAATAATATATTTAAAAAATTAAATGTTTATTTATTCCTTGTTCTAATAATCATGAAAAAACATTGTGTGCAACTTTTGACCACTATTAGAGGAGTCGCACACAGCCTGGTGTGAATGGCGAAGACTGGTTGGAGAGCGATAGGATGTCAAATGTTCCAACACAATGCACCAGTTGTGGAGAATGTTGGTTAGGACGAGCGCCTCATTGGCATGTTACACGGCACAAAAGTTAATTGCGTATGGCACCTCATTGGCATGAAGGTGCCATACATAATCATTTTTCTTTAAAAATGTAGTCTTATTAAGTTATCTTCAATTCTGCAGAGGATAACTCGGGTTGGGCATTCCATAACTGGGTGCTGAATAACAACGCATGGAACGCTTACTACAACAAGTATGGAGATGATACCGAGTACGAGGTATAGAGCCTCCACATACCACGATACACAGAGACCACACAGCACGACAACGAGGCGAGTGGGAGTGGGTCGCAGGCTGTAGATGCCTTTGCCTCTGCTATATTTGGCACACCGCCTCCGGCCACGTATCCTTCTACCTGGGAGGCCGATCCATGGGAGATACGTACACAACCAGTGATCCAGGAGGATCTCCTATGGGTCCGCCCTACACAATCGGGATCCAAGAGGAGGATCCATGGGCGGCCGGTGCAGGGTCGGAGACCTAGGAGGAGATGGATGTGGATGATCTCGAGGATGACGAGGAGGAGGAGGTTCACTTGAGGTATCAGCTGCCGCCCAGGGACCACCATCCACTTGCTAGGTTGGATCTCTCCGGTCGTCGCCGCCCTCGTCGTTAGGTTTTTTATGTTTTTTTTTTAGTTAGATGGATTTGTAGTATTTTATGTTTTGATTGTTATATTTCATGTTTGGATTGTTAGATTTTATGTTGTAGATTTACCATTTAGATTATTTAGTTTTGTTGTTTATCTAGTCGAACAAAACCAATTTATAACATTAAACAAAATTATAACAAATAAAACTACAATAAAATTTTAACAAATTATAAAACATTACAACTAATAAAACTATAATCGTCAATTATAAAATTATAACCGTAAATTACTATATAAACTATAACTATAAATTAAAAAATTATAACAAAATTTTAATATTAATACAACATTATTAAAAAATATATTATATACCAAACCACCCCACTAGGGACGGTTTGGTCTTGAGCGGACCGCCCCACTGAGAGGCGGTAGTTGCATTTTAATTTGAAGTTCTCTAGTTAATCCTGCACGAGCCTCATCTAGTTAGGTCGGTTTGGTATTGGGAGCTGACCGTTTCAAGATGAGGTGATTAGGTCATTTTTAAATTATTTCAATGTGGAGAGTAAATTTATTATTTTTAGGGTTTTAATAAAAATTGCGGCGCTCTCCTTCTTTCCTTTTTATAACAACAAATACGATGTTGCATTCGCATAAAATTAGAATGGGCTTTTTCTTTTTTTTTTGTGTGATAAATAGCCCGCAGTTGAATGGGCTATCTTCTGGACTATTATGAGGCTATCTATGATGAATTAGACCAATTATTTATTGTTTCTATATTAGATTTCAGCTACTTTGCAAAGTACGTAACTATTTGTACATTTTATGCAATGTTTCCTTATCGGGCTTATAATTAAAACACGTATAATCTTCGGCAATAAGGTTTATTTATTTGGGTTTCTTAAATTGACGCGGGCCTTGATATATATTATATGTTCTTCTATTTTATGGGCCGATCATTTTCGCAAAAGAAAGGGTTTGGGCGCCCAAAAAGTTGGGTTTCTTCTTCAGGTTCGGAACTTGACAATAGCATATGGGCTCGTATAATCAACCCGACCTTTCTCTAATCTCAAAGTACAATAATGTGCCTTCGCTTGTCGCAATCGTCGTTTGCCATTCATTCCCCCGTAACCGTAATAGAGAAAACCGAATATCAATGGACATCCGATGGTGAAGAATTTTCTAATCATTCTCAAAGAGCTTTTACAAAACAAGCGGGAGCTTACGAAACAAGAATTGATCAAGATTTTGAGCTCGGCGTTGATTAATTTATTTTGCCAAATAGTGTATGTACACATACTAACTGACAATGAGGATGAAATAACCATATATAGTAAATTCTACCGATAAAATGTTTGAAGTCATTAGAGGGGTTTTGGACAACAATTAATATCTTGCTTTTTCAGGTGGCCGGTGGGAGAGGAAAGTCTGACAATAGATTTTTATTTCATGTGTATAGGTACAGGTGTTGTCCAATGAAGAGATGGGAGGAAATTAAGAATGGTTGCCTTGTATATTTTGTGTGACAGAAAGAATGATCAGGTGTTATCATTAATTTTATATAATCTTCATGAAATTAGATGTGCGGTTCAAAAACACTTTGGACAAGAATCCTGTCCAAATCCCTTCGGACAGGTTCCAAGCCCTTCTTCTTCTGCTGCTTTTATTCTGTTGCTGAATTCTAAATAAACTATGACAATTTTCGATTTATAATAACATATTTTAACACGGAGATCATATTAACCAATTTAGATTGATTATTTTAACTTTAAAAATAAAGATAAAGATGTGAAGTACGATAGAATAGAAAAGACATAAGACATTTAAACCGTACCGGCCAACTCATATGTATTTCATAGCTTGACAACATAATTAGGACAAAAAAAAAATCTTTCAATGTATACATGTATAATGCAATATAAAAAAGACATAGAGCGCGCCAATTGAAGAAATTACTAAAGAAATCAATCTGTCAACTGTATAATACCATACGAAAATGCAATTTTACATATATGCATGATTAATTAAGTTATCAATCAACTTCCATAATATCCAGAGTCCTAGAGGTTGATCAGAATTGTTTTGGGTAGGGGTGTCAACGGGTACGATAAGGATTGCGTGGAAGCATTTTCGTACCGGAATTTTTATTAATATCCAAAATAAATAAATAATTTCACAATTTACACTCCTTTGCGCTGGATTTTCAAAAATGACCAAACCGCAGACTAAATTTCCGGTTTCAAGCTCACTTTTCGCAAAATAAATTTCTGGTTCTAGGATTTGCAAAACCACATATAAGATTTGCGGTTTTTAAAACCGGAGATTAAATTTGCAGTTCTATACTAAGAAATCGGGAATAATAACTGCGGTTCTAGAAACCGAGAATAAAAACTGCGTTTTTGTAGTTTTTCGCTATGTAAGCACAGCCCAGTCCCCCATTTCTACCACACAACTCACAACTCTCTTCCCTGCCTCCCTTTCTCCCTTTCTCTCTTCTCGTCTCTCCGACTGTCTGATCGATCGGTACTCCAGTTTAGGTATTTTTAATTTTTTTATTTAATATTTAATTCAGAAAATAATAAATTAGTTTAGGATATGTCTAAATAATTTAGAATATTGACCGAATAATTTAAAATTTTCAAAATGGTTTAGAATATTGACCGAATAACTCAGAAATTCAAAATGGTTTAGAATATTGTCGGAAAAATTTAGAAATTCCAAAATAGTTTCGAATAATTTAGAAAATTTCAAAATGGTTTAGAATATTTTAAAAAAGTCTAAAATAGTTTAGGATAATTTAGTAATGTCCAAATAGTTTAGAATAATTTAGAAAATTCCAAAATGGTTTAGGATAATTTAGGAATGTCCAAAATAGTTTAGAATAATTTAGAAAATTCTAAAATGATTTAGTATATTGTTCGAATAATTTAGGAAATTCCAAAATGGTTTAGAATAATTTAGAAAATTCCAAAATAATTTAGATTAATTTAGAAAATTTCAAAATAGTTTAGAATATTATCCGATTAATTTAGAAAATTTCAAAATAGTTTAGGATAATTTAAGAAATTCCAAAATAGTTTACGATAATTTAGAAAATGAACATTTTTGATGAATTTTGTAGTTTAGCAGACGAAGTACCTGATAATTTAAGAAATTTCAGTTTTCTGCGCTTTCTTTCTCCACAATTCCAAAAGGCAATGGAAGTAGTTAGTTTTCGGCATCGTACCCACATGCCATTAGCAACCTACCTTGGTACCGTCCCGACAGGAAATATGCATATGCCCATACCGCTGTCTTAAAATGCCTATCCGGTGATCCATCAATCGGGGTCGAGGTCACACAATACTTGGTTCCTGGATTGGTTTTTTTATGGCTTCTAAGAGAGGAATTAGCAAGTTGTACGAGTTCTCCCAACTCCCAAAAAGATTTGCAATAGGCAAGCTCAGGGCCTCGCCATAATTTGTTATACTTGAGAGTTACCTTTTTGTAACGGAGGAATAAAAAAAGATGAAACAAAATAAATAAAAAAAGGAGACCCGATGGAAGAGAAACGAAAAAAATAGAGAAAGGGATGAAAATGATTTCTTTTTGATATTTCAACAAATTTTTCAGAAATATCTGCGTATGGATATACAAAAGTTATGGTATAATATAAAACAAATAGTTATCAACACTCCTTATTTTTTTTTGCAAAAAAAGACATATAATGAATAAAATATCTTTCATAATGGAGGAATAAAAAAAGATTAAACAAAATAAATAAAAAAGGAGACCCGATGGAAGAGAAATGAAAAAAAATAGAAAAAGGGATGAAAAGGAATTCTTTTTGATATTTCAACAAATTTTTCAGAAATATCTCGGATATTATTTATATTCGTGCACACATCACTTCTCAAGGTCCCATTAATTGCAAGGGCAACCATCTCTGTTGTAAGCTGACAATGATCAGCACGTGATGCCAGTACTTTGCATGTATGAGGGATTGTTGGTTTGCTAATAATCCAAGATTTTGAAAGACCGTTAGGCTTCGCGCATAACTTGAATTTGCAAAAATCATCTTTGCACACCACAACTAACGCCGAGGTTCGCTTTTAGAAACCTTACACTCAAAATTGTTCATGATATGGAACTCATTGATTGCTACCTTTATAGTTGTTTTCGACTCAAACACTTTACCTATGGCCAATGGTTATCGAATGTTCTCTTTGTGCCCCTGGAAAAATCGACATCCGTAGGCTAAAAACTGGATATGTCATTAAAACTATCAACCGGATGTCACATATTTTCCCCGCCAGTTATCGGGTACTGTGCTTGGCGGGACTGTGAACAAGATTGTGATTGTGACTTTCTGCTCGGTTCAACATCATCGTCGGAATTCAATGACTCATCTGAGAGTGCGACCACTGTGTGGGTCAGGTGCGTCTGCATTCCTCTCGGACTTTTTCTCTGCTGCTGGATTTCTTCTGAAAATTGGCTAAGTTGTAAATGCGCCCGCACCAACTTTAGTGCGTCCGCATTCAGCTCGGACTTTTGCTCTGGAGCTCGAATTTTCTTCTAAGTGGTGACTGCAGCCGCACTCTGGGCCAGTGCGTCCGCACTTTGCTTCTTTTTCTTCTTTTCCTACGAATTACACACAGACAAATGCAGTAACTTGATTCTAGGGGTATTTAATTCTATATTCTACTAAAATACAAGATATTTGGTGCAATTATGTGATAAAAATCAGACCGAAGATGTATATAATCTAGACCTATCAATGGGATAAATAAATAAAAGAGTGTTATTGAAATAAAAGGGTGCCATTGACATTCCTAGTTTTAGGCTTACTATGCAGTTCATTAATTGTGTAATATATAGACTTTGAACAATCTTCTCAATGTTATGAAATAAAGACAAAGAATAATAAACAAGATAGAGAACACATAAAAGATGACAATCTCTTTATTCATATATTTCTCATGTGTACAATACAAGATTACAATGCCTCTATTTATAGGCCACAAATTGTAAATGAAAAGCCATTACAATAATAAATAAGAGATTAAATTCCAAATACTAGTGGGATATAAATTCCAACGGTAGTGGGGTAGTTGGGAAGTAAATGAGAATTAATATTGGGAGTTACAACATGAATGGACCATCCATTATATTCATAACACTTCCCCTTGGATGTCCATTATATAGGAATATGCCTCATTAAAATCTTACTAGGAAAAACCCTATGGGATAAAAACCTAGTGAAGGAAAAATAGTACATTATTCTTTTAATACGCAACTACAACCTCACCAGAAAAATCCTGTGGGAAAAACTATGGTAAAGGAAAATGTAATGCATATTAACTCCCCCTCATGACAACATCAAGATCTTTAAGTCGACCAACTCCAATATTACGAATCACATTTTCAAATATTAAAGTATGGAGTGCCTTAGTGAATAAATCTGCCAGATTCTCACTTGAACGAATTTGCTGAACATTAATAACATTATCCTTTTGGAGATCATGTGTGAAAAAGAATTTTGGTGAAATATGTTTTGTTCTATCTCCTTTAATTTATCATTCCTTTAATTGAGTAATATATGCAATATTATCTTCATATATGATCGTCAGGATCATTTCTCCAGAAGACAAACCACATGTCTGACGAATGTGTTGAATCATATATCTTAACCAAACACATTCTCAGCTTACTTCATGTATTGCTAAAATTTCTCAGAGTTAGCGAAGTATATGTTTAATTTCATTCCAATGTCTTTGCATGGGAGAAGAACTATATTTTGCTAATAAATTTACAGCAAATGAATATATCAGATCTTGTATGTCCAGCAATATACATAAATGCTACTATTGTACTAAGATATGGTACTTCAAGACCAAGTAGTTATTCATCACTTTTTCAAGGTTTAAAAAGATATTTATTCACATTTAATGATCTTACAACCATCAGAGTGCTCAATGAATGTGATTTTATCCATATAAAATTGTTTCAACACTCTTGCAATATAATTTTCTTGATGTATAAAAATGTTATTTTTAAATGTTCAATTTGCAATCCAAGGCAAAAGTTTGTCCTCCCAAGATCTTTCATCTCAAATTCTTTCTTTAAATAATTTATTGCTTTTGGAAGCTCTTCAGGAGTCCCAATGATACTTAGATCGTCAACATAAATTACAATTATAACAAAATTATTTCCATATTTTTCATGGATAGATTGTATCATTATTATATCCATGTTTCAATAAATATTTACTTAGACGATTATACCATATGCGTCCAAATTTCTTTAATCCATATAAAGATTTTATTCAATTTAATTGAATAATATTCTCGAGAACCTAAATTATATGCTTCCGGAATCTCCAATATTACTTATAATTTGATTCTCTTCTAGAGTTTTATCTGAAATTATCATATTCTCGACTTGACCATTTTTATTTTTTGTTCCTTTTCTTTTTCGAGGATTTTTATCTTTGAAACCGATTGGACTTCCACGCTTCATGCGTGTTATAATTTCATTAGTCTGTTCAATAGGGACATCGACTTTATTTGGAGCATTAGCAGCTGGTACATGTGATTTGGTCACTTTTTTTGTAAATGCGTCTGGCGATTGATTAACTAATCTTTTCAAATGAATTATCTTTTAAACATCTAGTTCACTTTATTTATGAGAATTCAAATTAGACAATGATAATTCATTACAACTAATATATTTTTCCAGCTGATTGTTTTTTCTCCCTCTAAGGTTGGGAATATTAATTCATCAAAATGATAATCGGTAAAACTAGCCATGAATAAATCTACCATCAATGGTTTCAGTACTTTATTACATATGGAGATTCAAATTCAATATAAATTTCTAACTTTCTTTGATGTCCCATTTTAGTGCGTTGTGGTGGAGTAATTATAACATATATCGCACATTCAAAAATTATTATATGGAAAATATTAGGTATGTGACCAAAAATTAATTATAAAGGGGAAGTTTTATAATAGCTTGTTGGCATAATGCGAATTAATGTTGTTGCATGCAAAATAACAAGTTCTCATTTTTGTGTATGAACATAAGCTACATGATGTACAACATAAATTCTAATAGACATGCATTGTCTAAGAAATAAATTCATCAACATTGTCTAGACGTATTTTCTTAATTGAATAACCATAATATTATGCTCTTAATCAAATCAATTGAGCAAATAATCTTGCAAACGTCAGGTTGCGAGTTGATAATGTGACTATACTATTGATGCATCAATTATAACCATAAAATATCTAAATGGTTCACATGGTGGATATATTGGTCTACAAATATCATCTTGTATACAATTCTAGAAATGAAATCAACAAATAAAAATTCATAAGATTAAAGAATCTTCTGGTTCTTTAATGAATGTCCATGTTAATTATCTATTATTTTTTCGCATCATTATTGATCCGGAATGGCCCAACTAGTCATGCCAAACTATGAACATACTTTTATTTGTAAACTTCAGGTTTACAATCACATGTGCTTCAATTGTACTAATATATGTGTAGTACAATTTGGAGGAAAACATAAGTAATTTTTTTTATGTGAGATTAAGCAAATTTTCTAATATAAATATTCAACAATTTCTTCATTGGTTGTCTCAACTTGATATCTATTTCAGCAAATATATTTAAAACTTAACAAATTTCTTTGAGACTTAGAATAATATAATACATCATCAATATAAACTTGGAGGAGGGATCGGATGACACCTCTTTTTGGTGACATCTCTTGTTACCACATCCATTTTTTTCATTTTCAAAGTCCAAATCGTCGATCCAAACCGTTCAACATGATCTCCACAATAAAATGTACTTGCAGATCAAATTTTACATTTTTTTGAATTTTTTTACTATTTATTAAGTATTTTACAAAAAAACAGCCATACTTAGACCATTGAATTTTGTACCGATCTTAATAAATAGTAAAAAAATTCAAAAAAATGTAAAATTTGATAAGCAAGTACATTTTATTTAGATAATCATGTTGAACGGTTTGGATCGACGATTTAGACTTTGAAAATGAAAAAAATGGATGTGGTAAAAGAGATGTCACCAAAAAGAGGTGTCATCCGATCCCTCCTCATAAACTTGTGTTCCTCCATATAACAATAAGATAGCTCTTCCGAAACCTTCAATCAATTTTGTACTACACGAAATAGTACTAATATTGACCTCTTGAATTACTAAATAAAATAATATTTATTTTATTTTAGACTAATACATAAAGCATAAGCAAATGCAAAGTAAAGACATTAAAAGACCTTTTAGGTATATTATGCTGCAAACAGTTTCCGATTGCAACTTTGATGATATACCATGTAATGAGCAGTTATTATAATGATTTAGCTAATGGTTAAGAATCATGAATTCTGGGTAATCGTCGATCAACAGATCGATCCTATGACAATTATTTTAACCGATTCAAAAATGGATTTGAGTCTTATTGGTTTTTGTTTCAAATTTTGCAAATTTTGTTTCAATTATCTTGTAATCAATTATGTTTTACAAGACTAATCTGGTTTTCATATAATAATTGACTCTATAATAAATACTACTTCAATAAAAATAAAAATAATTTATTTATTTTATATACTTTATTCTAATTAAGTAATTATTTTTTATTTTCTTCGCTAAATAAATCAACAATATCCAAATGAATAACATCAATTTGGCCAGAATTGAGATCATCTTCACAAACAAAATTTGTGTCGGTCTTTTTCTCATTTTAGTGATGCTTGATATAAATTAACATGAAGCAATACCTTTGCTTTGCATAAAGCAATGAAACAGATTTGACTTGTAATTCGTACGGAAGTGTCGGCATAGATATGTGTGACACTGACAGTGCGAGTGCCAGACATGAACGAACTCTGCTGCTTTTCAGAGAGAAAAGCAAGATTCTGCTTTTTCTATCTCAACCATTCAAAATCGTTGAGATATGTGCATGAAAATATTCTTTTATCGAAACACGTGAATAAAAAAATTTTGAATGGTTGAGATAGAAAACTTTTTCCAAAAAAAAACAGCAAAGGCTTATCCGCGAGACAGCGAGGTAAACGAGACAGGACAGCTCGGAAGTCGCTGATATCAAAGATGAACCGCTGGATTTGATGGACGGTAGGGATGCTTCAGGTTCGTTGCGGTCCGGGAATTGAGCTTGGGGTCTCCATAAAAAAAAAATTGAACGTGGGGTGCGGATCCTGTAAATAACTCAAAATTTATGATTGGATCCGGACTGTACGTTCAGAATCTGGGCCATCCGGTCCAGGTTAGAATTTATAGCATCTTTACCAATCTGCAATTGGAAAATAATATATCAAATGCACAGTAGGATACATGATCTATTTGATGACTTTATGGACTTCTGTTTATGAAATTTACAAATTTTTCAAGGCTTTGAAATTGAATCATAATAAAGAAAACAGATTTGAAACATTTAAAATATATTATTTGTGTTCATGTCCAAGGGAAAAAATAATAAAATATTATATATTTATAGGCATATCATATTCTAGGATTTTTTGAGAAATATCATTATGTCATATCAGTATCGTATTGGATATGATACTCGTATCTGTAGCTGTGCAGCATACATTATAATTTAGGGAGAAAACAATCCACACTATAGTTTTCGAAGGATCCTAAATTGGTGATCAAATTATCAGAGTCAGAGTCGAGAAAACCCTATATTTCTTAAATTGCTTACGGATAAAAAAAAAAACCTAAAGAAGTTGAGGTGGATTTAGAGCTCTCTGTCTCTCTGTTGGTTCTCAGATACATTTAGAGCTCTCTCTCTGTCTCTGTTTCTTTTCCCATCGCTGTCTAGTTAAAAAGTAATTCCCCATTGTCTCTTTCCGTTATTCGAATAAGCAAATAGATTGGTAATATGGTTGAGTCTTTGATAAATTAAGGGTTGTCAGGATTGCTTCTGATCAATTTTCCCTTGAATCACAAACATTGGGAGGTGCTTGCTAAAATAATTTGAAAAATTGTGTACAATCTGATGTTATATTCTTGTAAATTGTTCAAAAATGAGGGGCGAGTTGCAAATTACCTCTTTGGGTTTTTTTGAAGAAATTTTTACTTTTGCAAACAGATTAAAACCAACTCTTAGTACAAGATACCTGTGTTCATAACTGGAGAAGTCAGATTGTCAACATATTCAGGTACAGGTCTATAATTCTATCTTATTTCTTACATACTCTTGTTCAAGGAAAAGTTTCATGTCTTTACTGGTGCCTGTATCAGTTCTGACAGACACAGTGTTGGTACAGGAGTCAATTACCATATGGCCGGTTTATATTGGTAAGGTGCTAAATTTCAAAAATGTTGTGTTATGAATATTTGCAATAACAAACAAAAACTTTAAGAATTTACAAATAACACGCAACATTTCCAAATTTTGCATAAAGCAAAACAATAATCTTGTGTTATCTTTAAACATCTAATGGAGATGAAGTCCCCTTGAAATTCCGGTATAACTATAAGAAATTATTGGAAATCACCGTCCCTCTGACATCTGAAACTACCTAGCTTAATGTTATTGTAAAATTTGAAAAATGTTGCCAAGTGATTTGTAAAAGGCCAAAATAACAATTTTCCTGAAAATCCAGGTCCTTATTTACCAGCATATGACCATGTTTTCTCATCTTATATGGGGTTTGTTCCAATACAAGTTAAATAAACACTTGCCTCCATTTGTTATCAGTTTCACTCTTGTGTAGAGATAAGATGGAACCGCACCCACCGAATTTATCATTAGCACACCGAAAAAACACCTCTTATTCCTACACAAGATAAAATAAGGAGGTTAATTAAAACTTTGATATACCAGACGTGAGATTCAATTGCTAATGTCAAAATTAGGTAAAACTTTTTTCTGATCCAGTATGGATAGAACCATTGTGCACATAATGCATGGCTCACAAGTTACGTATAGAATGCAGATTGAAAATTTTTGGGCCACTTGATATTTACTGAGACTACACTTCTACCATTTCTCGAGTATAGTATCAATTGTTTCCATTTCTCCATGTCTAGTAGCCTGAAGAAGATAAAAAAAGATAATTTATTGAAGGTTAACCATTAAGGGGCAAAAATGAAATAATGTTTTCTTCTCAATTTTTTAACATCAAATGAGATAATTTAGATTCAAATTTGGGTACATATCATGTTTCACTTGTTCTGTTGAACCCAGTGGCGATAACTTCACCATCCTCTACTAATACACATATATAAAAAGAAAACAAAAAGGGTTGAAATTGGTTAGTCTCATAAAATAATAAAAACAAACAAAGAAAAAAGAAAAGAAAATATAAGTTAAAAGATAATTACCCAATTAGGACTTCAAGGTTATCAAATGCACACTTGGCCTGAAAAAGAGGGGACAAAGAATTTTTTTGAATATAACCCACCAAGACAAATGAAAATTGTGATAATAATTAAAATATTAATAGTAAAAGAGCATAAATAGCATTTTTTTCCCAATGCCAGAATATGCAGGAAGGTCTCTATTTCTGTTTACCTGATGCAGTGCAAGCTCCATGAATTTGTTTATGTTCTCTAAATCAGATTCAGAAACCCTATCCATATACAAAAAGTACATAAAAAAGCTCAGAAACATCCCCAGAAAATGAAGTAACCGCAACTTTTTGTTCCAACTGTTTGAAAATTGAACCCTATAACCATATGTTAGAATAAAAGCTAATTGTAGGAATGCTAGAATCTGACACCCGGTACCTCAAAATTCTCAACAAGCAAAACAGTTAATTGTAGGAATCGATACTTTTGTACGGTACAGAAACAAATAATTAATGCTAATAATTTAATTATGTCAACTAGAGTATCAAAGACTAGTAGGGTGTTTATCGATTCGGTTCTGTTCGGTTAAAACCAAAATAAATTAGGCGAACCAAAGTTTTCAAAAATAGAACTGAACCGACCGAATTGAACTTATAAACCGATTACAACCGAACCGAAGTAAATTTCAGTTTGTTTAGTTAATTTGCATCACAGCCAAATATTAATTTCAAAAACCCTAGCGACATCAATTCAATCAAGAATAGGTAATTAACACAAAAATTAGGTTGAAACATAGAATCATAAGACAAGAAATTAACACAAAGAAAATAGGTAATGCCAATATACATTTGTTCCTTGCAAACGAAAAGCAACAATATGCTTCTGTTACAAATTTAATAAAACTGACATGCTCTACACAAAGCTCCTGATTATTTTGCTCAGTAAATTTCACAATCTGTAAACAATAACAAAAACATGTGTGAGTTTACCATTTTCAAGTAAAAAATAACATGAATGATCATTTTCAAGCATTAGAATTTCAAAATTATTGTATAGGGTTTGAGATTTTTAGGGGTATACATGAAATTCTCCCAAAAACGAAGCATGCACAGATTTGCAATACAGATAAAAACTAATCGGTTGCAAACTTTCCTTTGGCTTCTTGTTCTAATTTGTCCCAAAGTTCTTATTTGGATTCAGTGAAAATAAGGAAATTGAACGGAGAGAGAGTCAGAGAGAAAAGAGGGAAATTGAACGAGAGAGAATAAAAAAGGATCGAAAAGGGTAAAGAAATTGAATCGTACCTGTGCTTTGACTGTGAAGGCGCAACATCGTGCAAGGCAGCAATCAGCGAAAGGGTTGGGTGGTTCGGCCATTTGATGGGTGAAGAGACAACAGTAGAGTAGGTGAGGGTGGTTCGACGATTTGACGAGGGTGAAGCGCGATTTCGTGAAGAGGAGGCAGGGGAAAAGCGGGAAAAGTGGCTATCACTAACTCAGAGGGCGGGATTTTGGTCTAGAGTAAAATCTTAACTATCAATTTGGAAAGGTGGTCCGTCTTGATGTTTGGTTGCCGGTCTTGATCTGAAGAAGATAAACAAATGGATTGGTGACCCCCAAAGAAAACCCTGTGCTAAAAGTCTCACCTCAGCTACCGTATTGAAATTGAATTTCTTTACTGCTCTACTGCCCTCGCCCCAATCAACTGTAATAAGACCCATACTGGTCAATCGCCTAAAATCATGTCAGAACCTTGTTGATCTAGAAATTAAAAACCGAACCAAACTATACAAACCGAAAAATATCACAATTTGAACTTATGTAAATGGATAGGGTTTCTGAATCTGATTTAGAGAACATAAACAAATTCAGGGAGCTTGCACTGCATCAGGTAAGCCGAAATAGAGATCTTCCAGCATATTCTGGCATTGGGAAAAAAATGCTATTTATCCTCTTTTACTATTAATATTTTAATTATTATCACAGTTTTCATTTGTCTTGGTGGGTTATATTCAAAAAAAATTATTTGTCCCCTCTTTTTCAGACCAAGTGTGCATTTGACAACCTTGAAGTCCCAATTGGGTAATTATCTTTTAACTTATATTTTCTTTTCTTTTTTCTTTGTTTGTTTTTATTTATTTCATGGGACTAACCAATTTTAACCCTTTTTGTTTTCTTTTTATAGATGTGTATTAGTAGAGGATGGTGAAGTTATCGCCACTGGCTTCAACAGAACCAATGAAACATGAAATGTATCCAAATTTGAATCTAAATTCTCTCATTTGATGTTAAAAAATTGAGAAGAAAACAATGTTTCCTTTATAAGTTCAATTCGGTCGGTTCGGTTCGGTTCTATTTTTGAAAACTTTGGTTCGCCTAATTTATTTCGGTTTTAACCGAACCGAACCGATGAACACCTTATTGATGTTTGATACTCTAGTTGACATAAATTAAATTATTAGCATCAATTATTTGTTTCTGTACCATACAAAGGTATCGATTCCTACAATTAGCTATTTTGCTTGTTGAGAATTTCGGGGTACCGAGTGTCAAATTCTAGCATTTCTACAATTATTTTTTATTCTAACATATTGTTATAGGGTTCAATTTTCAAACAATTGTAACAAAAAGTTGTGGTTACTTCATTTTCTGGGGATGTTTCTGAGCTTTTTTATGTACTTTTGCAGATGGATAGGGTTTCTGAATCTGATTTAGAGAACATAAACAAATTCATGGAGCTTGCACTGCATTAGGTAAGCCGAAATAGATATCTTCCAGCATATTCTGGCATTGGGAAAAAATGCTATTTATGCTCTTTTACTATTAATATTTTAATTATTATCATAGTTTTCATTTGTCTTGGTGGGTTATATTCACAAAAAAAATTTGTCCCCTCTTTTTCAGGCCAAGTGTGCATTTGACAACCTTGAAGTCCCAATTGGGTAATTATCTTTTAACTTATATTTTCTTTTGTTTTTTCTTTGTTTGTTTTTATTTATTTTATGAGACTAACCAATTGCAACCCTTTTTGTTTTTCTTTTTATAGATGTGTATTAGTAGATATGGTGAAGTTATCGCCACTGGCTTCAACAGAACCAGTGAAACACGAAATGTACCCAAATTTGAATCTAAATTATCTCATTTGATGTTAAAAAATTGAGAATAATACATTGTTTCCTATTTGCCCCTTAATGGTTAACCTTCAATAAATTATCTTTTTTTTTATCTTCTTCAGGCTACTAGACATGCAGAAATGGAAGCAATTGATACTTTACTCGAGAAATGGCAGAAGTGTAGTCTAAGTAAATCTCAAGTGGCCCAAAAATTTTCAAACTGCATTCTATACGTAACTTGTGAGCCATGCATTATGTGCGCAATGGCTTTCTCCATACTGGGTCAGAAAAAAGTTTTACCTACTTTTGACATTAGCAATTGAATCTCACAATCTGGTATATCAAAGTTTTAATTAGCGCCTCCTTATTTTATCTTGTGTAGGAATAAGAGAGGTGTTTTTTGGGTGTGCTAATGATAAATTCGGTGGGTGCGGTTCCATCTTATCTCTACACAAGAGTGAAACTGATAACAAATGGAGGCAAGTGTTTATTTAACTTGTATTGGAACAAACCCCATATAATATGAGAACACATGGTCATATGCTGGTAAATAAGGACCTGGATTTTTAGAAAAATTGTTATTGTGGCCTTTTACAAATCACTTGGCAACATTTTCCAAATTTTACTATAACATTAAGCTGGTAGTTTCAGATGTCAGAGGAAGGTCCAATAATTTCTTATAGTTATACCGGAATTTCAAGGGGACTTCATCTCCATTAGATGTTTAAAGATAATGACAAAATTATTGTTTTGCTTTATGCAAAATTTGGAAATGTTGCATGTTATTTGTAAATTCTTAAAGTTTTTGTTGTTATTGTAAATATTCATAAATGTGTTTCCCAATGGCAGTGATGGGGCTTCACAATCAAAAGGCTTCAAATGTATGGGAGGATACATGACTGATGAGGCTGTTTCTCTTTTACGAAGCTTTTATGAGCAAGGAAACCCCAACGGTAAATTATTTTTTTATTTTTTTTTAAATTCTTCATATATCTTTTTTTTCTTTCGGAGTGATTACTACTCTTGTTCATTCTATTTTTTTTTTGTAATGCAGCTCCAAAGCCTCACAGGCCAGTTCGGGTACTACAAGCACCTCAAAAATCCTAAATTTTAGTATTATTTTCTCAATTATGTTTTGGTCATGTGTTCTTCTTTATATGTGACATTCTGCTCAAAAGGTTAAAGGTAATTTTTTTAAACAACATTTTCTGTTTAGAACCACAGCTACTCCCACTTCTTTGATCGCAGCCGCAGTGACAACAATTGCAATTGTGATACAGATTACTATTATAACTTTGTGGGTTGTGGTTTTGACTTACTGTTATCTAATTTTGGGTGATGGTTTGGCTCTTCATTTGACTTCCGTTACTAATGTTATGAATATATGTGATTTTACTTAATTGAGAGGCAAAATTGTAGAGGAGACGATAGGGGTTGTCAGTGAAGTAGGTTAGTATGACATTTTTAAGTATACAAGAGTTTCTTTGCTAGTTTCACTAAGAATGTTGTTTTGATGTATCAGCATATGACCATGTTTTCTCATCTTATATGGGGTTGTTCCAATACAAGTTAAATAAACACTTGCCTCCATTTGTTATTAGTTTCACTCTTGTGTAGAGATAAGATGGAATCGCACCCACCGAATTTATCATTAGCACACCAAAAAACACCTCTCTTATTCCTACACAAGATAAAATAAGGAGGCTGATTAAAACTTTGATATACCATATTGTGAGATTCAATTGCTGTTGTCAAAATTAGGTAAAACTTTTTTCTGATTCAGTATGGATAGAGCCATTGTGCACATAATGCGAGGCTCACAAGTTACGTGTAGAATGCAGTTTGAAAATTTTTGGGCCACTTGAGATTTACTGAGACTACACTTCTGCCATTTCTCGAGTAAAGTATCAATTGCTTCCATTTCTGCTTGTCTAGTAGCCTGAAGAAGATAAAAAAAGATAATTTATTGAAGGTTAACCATTAAGGGGAAAAAGGAAACAATGTTTTCTTCTCAATTTTTTAACATCAAATGAGAGAATTTAGATTCGAATTTGGATACATTTCGTGTTTCACTGGTTCTGTTGAAGTCTGTGGCGATAACTTCACCATCCTCTACTAATACACATCTATAAAAAGAAAACAAAAAGGATTGAAATTGGTTAGTCTTATAAAATAAATAAAAACAAACAAAGAAAATATAAGTTAAAAGATAATTACCCAATTGGGACTTCAAGGTTGTCAAATGCACACTTGGCCTGAAAAAGAGGGGACAAAGCAAATCATGCACACTTACCCAATTGGGACTTCAAGGTTGTCAAATGCACACTTTCCATTAGGAAATCAAGTTCAAATTTTTGAATAAATTTGAAGTAAAAAATAAGCTTGCAAAACATAAGCAAATCATGGTCAAAATTTTGAATAAATATATATTTTGATATTTCACAATTGATCATATTTAAAATAAATTATAATAGATTTATTTACTAGTTTTGTTTTAAACAAACTATATATGAAAACATAAATGAATCATATCATTTATTAATCACTGACCAATATCAAAATCGAAACCATATACTTCATGGAACTATGAATTTCAGTTCCTACATGTGATATGTGTTTCCAGCATTAATTTATATAATTTAAGCATGCACTCATTTATATGATATATTTTATTAGTAATTTAATATACACTTACACAATTTTTTTCCTAATAAATGGAGCAATTACATTTAATTTAAAGATCTAATTTTAAAAATAAATTTTTGTTTCAAAATAGATCCTCAAATAAATTAAGTTCCAAAACCAATAACGATGTAATTATATAATTTTTACATCAAAGAACTTAAATTTAAATAAAAATATTGATACATTTGTCAACGTTTCATTATTCGATATTCTTCTTCATTGGTTTGCATGCAGAAAGACAATAAACTTATTTTTAGAGATTAATTCATCAATCCAATAAATTAGTTCATGATTTTACAAATTCCATAAACTAATTTTAGAGATTATATAGTTAAAAAAAATATTTACAAATTAATTTATGATCAATCAGATGAATAACTTACAGTACGTAGTTTGGGTTTTTAGAATAGTCTTTTTATATCGTACATTCGATTTGATCAATGCGCGTTTTTGGTCTTGCTTTCACAGAACTTTGTGGAGAGAATTTGAAAATACTATATTTACAGAATTTCTCTATAGTTTGATTAATTTTGTTCTTGTTTGCAAAACAGAACAATAGATTCAAAAATTATAAGCAATTTCGGTCAGCAATTTCTTTCAACTTATAACCGGATATTAACTGTCTTAGTTATAACAGGATTTATTTAAAAAAAAAAATAGAAAGGTATTTAAGAGAGACAAAAAATAGTTGAATTTTTACTTTGAAAATAGCAGCTCTTTTTTTAATTAATTTTAGGTCACCCTATTGCCGCCTCCTATAAATACCAATCCAAAGTTTAATTAGCTAGGTTATACCCTTTTGCCGCCTCCCGTAAATACCAATCCAAGGTTAGACAAACTGTATAGAAATCGTCTTTGATTCGCACCAATTAGCAATTTAATTCTTGAGAATTCTCTTTGATTTGCATCATCAATCCTCAGGAAAGGAATTCTCCGAGTCCACCACCAATATTTGTCCTTTTGTTACCTTCCACCAACAAAAAAAAGGTCTGTTTATCAATTTTTTTTTTTTTTTTTTTGTATATCCACTTTCTGAAAAAAAATTCAAGTATTTATTTGTGTACTATAATATTTTATATCACGGATTGTTCATAATTTACCAAATTTTATTTTCTGTTGGCTTTTTACAATTTCTGCGCAAAAACTTAACAACACTTGTTCTATGATGCTTAGAATTCATAGAGTAAGTTCTGTTGTCATGATAATTAATTGTTCATTTTTCATTGTAAGAATTAATTATAAACCAACTCACAGGGCATACAACGTACACGCACACTAGCCTGCATGACTTGTTGGTCGGACCTGGCGTCTGACGTGCTCGAATGCATAACCAGTTTTCTGCCTCTCAGTGATTATCACCGGTTCAGTGCCGTGTGCAAAAATTGGAGATTAGTAGCAAACCAGAAGCGGTACTCTCCAACTCCACAGCTCCCCTGGTTGGTGCTCGGAGATGAACCTGACACCAGGAAACGTATATTTTACAACTTGTCAGAAGATAAACACTATGCCATGGACATTCCGGAGTTGTACGGTCGTTACATCTGTGGATCTTCACACGGATGGCTTGTTGCCATTGATATCAATATCACGGGCATTCTGATAAACCCTTTCACTCGCGAGTTTTATGAGCTGCCACTGTTCCCACAGTACGACATTGGCATGTTTGGCACGACAACTCCATTTAAGAATGTGCCCACTGATTATAGAAACGGGTATAGAGGTAACACTTTGGACAGGTTGCAGGTTACAGTTGTACACAAGGCCATCTTATCTCATGATCCAAAGAAGAGACCTGATTTCACAGTCATGATCTTGACTGGTTTGAAGGGTGTACCTGCTTTCTGGAAGCCCGGCGATTCATCTTGGAATGTAATAAGTGTTATGAAACCAAGGATCCACGACGTTATATATTTGAATAGAGAAGAACAATTCATTTTTGTTACCGTGCAAAATGAAATTTTCATCGTGGATTTTAAACCTGATTTTAAATTGCATAAATATTCGTTGGAGATAGCTATTGGTGCCGTGAAACAGAGTTTCCTAGTGAACTGCTTTGGATATTTACTATTTGTTGTGAGGTGGCACCAGGTTAATGAAGAAGGGCATTGCAGGACCAAAAACTTTGAGGTGATTCGTCCCGATTTTGAGAAAGGAGAAGCGTACGGGTTGGACACTTTTGACGACCATGCACTATTCTTGGGGAAAAATGATTCTACATTTATCGATGTAAGTGAAGTTCCAGGCTGCAATGGCAAAACCGACAGCATCTATTTTACAGATGCAGCCAGGAGATTGTCCCATCAAAAATTCAAAGTCGGCTGGGACGACATGGGTATCTTCAACATGAGTAACAAAACATTTGAAACGTTTTATTCCCATGAAATACACCACACTCGTGTTGGTGTTCCCATTTGGCTTACCCCAAATCCATGGTAGCTATCATATATGTACTCCATGCTATATATACTTATATACTGTGCTTCGCTTAATTGGTTAGAAGTCTTCATTCATTCATTACAAGTTAATCTTGTCGACTCCATTTTTGTTTGTTTCAGCTTTCAAAATCTTAAGTACATCTCTTAACTTCTTTCTGTATTACTTAAATTATGACTCCATTTTTGTAAGTTCCGTGCTGCTCTGTGAAACAAGATATATGGGAAACTCTGTTCATAGGTACTTCATTTGACATTTTGAAATGTCCATTCATTATATAAAAGCATCTGCACTGAGCTCTTCAATTAATATTTGCATCTAGATTTCAGTACAATTTGTTTCAGCATTTGTGCTAGATTTTATATTTTGAAATTTTAAAACATCCATTCTTTCAAAGCATCTGCACTGAGCTGCTTTAAATTTTTGCATTTTGAATTCAGTACAATTTGTTTCAGCACTTGTGCTAGTTGCCCAGTTCTGTGAAAATATACAAAAAAAACACTTATTCATAGTCACTCAAATAATAACTATTTCCAATATGTATTAAAAAAAAATTTAAAATTTGAGGTCCCATTAGAGCTCCAACTGTATAGGTTATGCAATTTAGAGGAAGTTATATTATAGGACATGTTAGCATTATAGACTCCCATTCAAAAAATTGTACTATTACAGGTCCTATCAGCTTACCTTCTCCATAAATAGGCCTGCTACTTGAATATGGTCAAATGGATGCCCATCAACAAAAGGGCCGAGCAGTAAATGAGTTGATTTTACATCAATACAAACGGGCCGATCTGGACGATTTTTGGGCGGCCCGTTTAGAGCTCAAATAAGCACACAGGTTTGCAACAATTAACAAGCATATAAATTTAAAAGGATAGATACAACAAAATAAGTATATTGTGCAGGGAAAATATGAAGCACAATGAAAGTTTTGAGTTTTCTAATTATATAGTGAGTGAGGCTATGGTGCTATGCATAGCACGGATGGCTAGTGTACTACGGCTCAATATAGTACTTTTTAAAATCCTAACGGTCGATCCGAACCGTTCAATGTGATAACCATATGAATATGTACTTGCAAACTAAATTTTATATTTTTTTCGAATTTTTTTAATTAGATAGGTCGAATTTTGATGGTCCAGAATTTTCAGAAAACACTGATTTTTTGTACCTATCTAAAAAAATAGTAAAAAAATTCAAAAAAATATAAAATTTAGTTTGCAAATACATATTCATATGGATATCACATTGAACGGTTCGGATCGACCGTTAGGATTTTAAAAAGTACCATATTGAGCCGTAGTACACTAGCCATTGGTGCTATGCATAGCACCATAGCCTCACTCTTATATAGTTCATCACATTATTTATTGGCTCTTAATCAAGTTTGATGCCGGAACTAGGACAGTATACCAACCGACAGATATAGATATAGTAATCATCCATAATCTCTCCAACATTAATTAATTATTAATAGAGCGGCACGAAGCATACATTGCTTATTTAAACATAGAAGGTCATACAAGGAAAACAATAAACAAAAATGGCATCTACTCTAGAAGAAAATTTGGTCAGTACTGTTAAGTTCATCCAAGCTGAGAATGTTCAAGCTCGTGCATCCAATTTTGGTGCCTCGTCTAATGAGGTGCCAGATCGGTACATCATGCCTGAGGTTGAGGTTGAGGCCGATTCAGTTGCTCAAAAAGGCTCATTTGAGCTGCCGATCATCGATCAGTATTCGCTTGAGCTAAACAAAGTGACCGGTGAGCTATTAGAGGCCATGTCAAAAGATCTTGGGATTGAATCAGATGTGCTGTTTAATTTGTTCAAGAGGCAGCCACAAGTAATGAGGATGAACTACTATCCACCATGCCCGCACCCCGATAAGGTTCTGGGTCTCGCACCACACACCGACGCAGCGGGTCTAACTCTGCTGCTACATGTAAATGATGTCCAAGGATTGCAAATAAGGAAGGATAATATGTGGTTCAATGTCGAAAACCACCCAGAAGCTTTTGTCGTCAATATCGGTGATATTCTTGAGGTGGTGTTAAGATTCTGAAATTAAGATGAATCATGTGCATCTAATTATGAGAATTTGATAAAAGTAGATTAATTAAAACTCTTTTTACCGAGATGTCTATATTTTCCTTCAACAGATAGCTAGCAATGGGAGGTATCCAAGCGTAGAGCACCGGGCAGTGGTAAATACCATGAAGGAGCGTATCTCCATAGGGACCTTCCAAATTCCATACCGCTTTTGCACCGTGGGCCCACTTCCCGAGGTTGTCAGAGGAGGCAAAGAGAATTACAAGTCGCTCCCCTACATAGAATACATTAAAGGCTATTTTTCTAACAAGCTGAAGGGAAGGAGTTACATGGAAAGCCTTAAGATATACTAAATAATTCATATATTGTAATTTCATTTTATAAAAAGATTAAACAGTATTAATGCATATAAAATTTTTATTTATACATAGCACTTGGTTTTTATTTTTCCTCGTTATCATCAGCTTTGCCCAGTTTAATTAGTCATAACTCATTAAGGTGGTGTTTGGTTGTGGACTAAAGCTAAGGATGTCTAAGTTGGTTATTTCAACTTAGATCGGCCTAAATTATTCGTATTTGGTTGATGTCTAAAGTTATACCATGACTTAAACTATTCCTTGTTTGATAAGAGTTAATTAGGTGGCTTAAGGCATGACTTAATTTGTTTTTATTTAATGGAATTGCAACTATTTGGTGGCTGAAGGTTGAACATAGTTTTATAATATAACTTTTCGATATTTAAACATAATTATATCAAAATCATACTTAACACAAAGAAGCAAACAGTCAAAATATCAAAAAAAAAAGTCTTACAATAATTAAGCATGAATAAGGTCATACATTAGCGGATTACAAAAATCTTACAATAGAATATGTTCATACATAATTAAGAGTGAGGTTATGGTACTATGCATAGCGCATATTGCTCCGTACAATGGATAAAAATCTTCATTTTTGAAGTCCAAACAATCGATTTGAACCGTTGAACATTATCTCCGTATGAAAATGTACATGAAGGTCACATTTTACACTTTTTAAAATTTTATACTATTTTTTTAGATAGGTAAAAAATCACTTGATCTAAAGATCTTAAACCATTCAAAAATAGTAATTTTCTACCTATATAAAAAATAGTAAAAAAAATTTAGTCTATAGGTAATGTTCATATGGAAATCATGTTGAACGGTTCAGATCGACTATTTTAACTTCAGAAACAAAAATATCGATCTGTAATACTGACCAATCCGTACTATGCATAGTACTTCCATAATTAAAGCAACAACCAAAATATAAGGAAAATAGCTAAATAAGTTCATAGAGCAATTGTTCATGTTTTTCCAGAATGAATTGATGTCAGGTTTTCTACAATCCATCTAAGTCCTATGTAATGCATTATTCAAATGAATTGATGTCAAGTTTTCAATTTTCAAAGCACAGAAATTTTTTAGCAATGTCTGAGTAAGGTACATACTGGTACCATGAGAATCAATGTACCACAGAAAAATTGTTTAATGTTCTATATTCTAAAGTCTACTTGGTAAAACCAATGTTTTAAATAGCGTTTATAGCGTCATAGCGGGAAGCCTACCAAAAAAAGCTATAGCGAAAGCTATGCTACATAGCGTTTTTTTTGTTACAAAAATTATATTATATATTTGTACTAAATATCAACATTATATAAAGTCTCATAGAACAATAAATAACACCAAATTAATTAAGAAATTATAATATTCACATTGAACCAGTACAAAGTCCAAATTGCGGTTCAAAATATCCATAGTAATATCATAAACTATCGATATTTTTCTATTCAAAATATCTTAAGCATCATGATTCTGTAGCAACAAGTTTTCAATTGATTTTGGTTTGAACTTTTATTTAACTTTTTTGGGTCTTTATTTAAATCCCATATAAATTGCCCAAAAAATTCCATTATGCATATAGCGCGCGCTATTTGCGCTACACGCTATGCGCTATAGCGGCCGTAGCTCAATTAGCGTATTTTGATGTCATAACGTAGCGTTTAGGGTCCAAAAACGCTATAGCGCGCTATTTAGAACACTGGGTAAAACAGAAAGATTCTTTTCTCAAAAAAAAAAAAAAAGGATTCACTCAAATAAAATCACATACTGGAACAATGTATACTTAAACATAAAAAGTAAAAAGGTAATCATGCAGCATATGAAGTGGAAAAAAAAAAAGTCTATATGTATCACAACATATCCACTGAAAATTATACATTATAATTCTGATCAGATTTGTGCTTGAATTCAATTATCTAAGCAACACTGAGAGAAAAATCATGATGCCAAAATGGAGATATATATGTATTCAAATACCTAGTGAACAAGAGGTTTCAAAAAAAAAAAAAACACGGACGATGCAAATCTCATTCTACACGGTAGGTTACCACACTGTATCTGAACCGAACCTTTTGGGTACCGTACGTATAAGCCTGCCACTGCTTTAGTTTATCCAATTTTCCTGCTGGTTTTCAGAAATCAGAGTTTCTGGATCTGCACAAGTAATTTAAAGTAGAAACAAAATGAACCCCACCCATGCATATCTTTACTCAGGTAAGTACCATGTAAGCACTGTCATATATTAATTAATAATCCTCAATGCACCTCTTAATTATTTGTTGAAATGGAGAGGCTGAAAAGCCTAATCTGGATAATTGAGCTGATGTCAATCAGATAGGTGGTTGAAGTCTAAATCTCTTATTAATTTCATGGTTTATATTATACCTTAATCAAACACCACCTAAGACTGTAAATTTACGTTATTTTTTCTCAATTTGCCATTTTTACTATGCCTCTTCCGAAATTCCGAAATTAATTTGTAAGAAGAGTTTGAATTGAAGGGCTTCTATGAAGGCGAATTAATTTCTCTAGGAGCGGTGAGCGGTGAGCGTCTAGACGCTTATCAAACTAGGTTTGTTATATGCACAGTCTAAATCGTCAAACTCCTAACTTTTAGATTAACATTTAATTAACGGAGTCTTACCATTTTTTTCGCTTTTCACAATGGGAGCACAAGAAACATGTCCGACATTTTTATTAATATCCAAAGTTTAATACAAATTTATTAATTATGCCCAGATTTTCAAACTTTCGCTAAAAATACTCAAACCGGTCAAAAAATAGCCGGCTTAGGTACCAGAGTAAACCGGCCATTTTCTGGCCGGCTTACTCTATTTTTTTTTTTATTTTAAGAGAGAGACACTATGAAGATCAAAATATTGAAATCTAATTTGAAATTTTTGTTTAAATTATTTGTTATATTACTTCTTTTAATGTATAATTAACATATTTATACAAAAATACGATAGATTAATTGAAATTACGTTGAATAACACTAAATTATGTTAAATTACGGTAAATTACATTAAATTACGCTAAATTACAAATGAATATGGACGATATCTTCACTGAAAAAGCGAAAAACGACGATGAAACTTCAAACGGCCATAAAACCGCACTCGAGTGTCCGATTTCAGCAAATGACCACTTTTCGGAAAGCTTGCGAAAATGCGCATGCGTTCGTGCCCGCTATGCTAGATTTTGAAATTCAGAATCACCAAAAAACGAAGGGAAGAGTCTCAAAACTTGAGTTGAAGTTTCTGATTAAGATTTTCATTTTTATCATTCAATCGAAGTAGCTTAGTAAATTAGTTACATAATGAACTTGCAGATTATCAATTTTTACTATTTTTGGAATTTTTTTACTATTTTTTATGATTCATGAAGCAAAATTAGTCTACTATAGCGTAATTTTGTGTAGTTTAGTGTTTTTTTTACCGTATTTCAGCATAATTAGTGAAGTTATTGTAATTTAACGTAATTTAGTATAATTGAACATAATTTATTGTAATATAGTGTAATTCAACATAATTTCAAGTAATCTAGCGTATTTTAGCATAAATATGCTAATTATACATCAAAAGAAGTAATATAACAAATAATTTAAACAAAAATTTCAAATTTTCAGAGTTAGGTTTTAATATTTTGATCTTCATAATCTCTCTAAAAAAAAAAAAAAAAAATGGAGTAAGCCGGCCAGAAAATGGCCGGTTTAACTAAGCCGGCCATTTTCTGGCCGGTTTGGATATTTTTAGCGAAAGTTTGAAAATCTGGACATAATTAATAATTTGTATTAAACTTTGGATATTAATAAAAATGTCGGGAAACATGTCCCAAGTGTTTATTGACCGTCCCCACTAAATGGATCATTGGAATATATAGCAGTGTTGTAAAAAAACAGCCGTTTAAACTGGTTAATCGGCTAATTAGTTATTAGCGGTGATCAAACCATTACGGATTTACCGACTAATCAGCTGATTATTCCTTATGATGGTTGATTATTTCTAATTATTTCTGATTAATCGCTTGGCGGTACCATATCCATCTGACGAGCGCATACTGTTATTTACAATACTGATATATAGTGGTATTTAGGATACGGTTGTGCTCACATCACAAGTAACGAAATAACTAATTTGTTCTAAAAACTAATTAATTAGAAGACTGAATATTTTTCTTACACATACTATATTTTTATTATATTTTTAATAAAGGATAAAATAAGATTTTTATAAATTTAAAATGAGTTTTAATAGAAAAAAATTGAATGCTCTTGTGAGTTTTTGAAATTTACAAGAATAAATATGATATTATAAATTTTAGAAAGAGAAATACGTAATTTTAAGATTTCTTAGAGTTATGCAGAATATTTCCCTTTTCTATTCATTAATCAAAACTAATAAGTACCCAGTGCCTCGAATATTTTGAACAGTAGATAAAATATTAAAATTAACAATTCCAATAAATCCTTTTACTCCTATCTTGCTTTTCTTAAATTTTTAATTGTTGTATCATTAGTCTTTAAAGTTTCTGTCTTTAAAATAGAAAATATCAAAAGTATACGAAAATTTATATTATTTCACATTTCTATCAGCTAATTCTATCTAGCTCTAGATAATGAAAAGAAAAGAGCACTTAAAAGATGCACAATAGTTTTGTCACAATTTCCATAATTCAAAATATGCACAATAGTTTTGTCACAATCTCCATAATTCATAATTAGTAGTAATAAAAGTTTGATTAGTCTACAATAGAAGAAACTTGTAATATCATATAAAAAATTCATTAACTCACAAAACTAAAACTGTTATTTAATTAGTTAATATTAAACAATGTCATTTTTTTCCTTTTACATTTGTGGCGAAAATAAATGCTTTCAATCTTGTTTGTAAGAAATAGAACATTTGAGAAGATAATAAAGGTGATTTTAAATAACATGTTGCAAGTTGGATTTACAATTATTTTCAAAAAATAGAAAGATTTTACTGCTTCATTAAAGGACAATTAAATTACGGTTTAAATTGATTAGCATATCATATGGTGTGTATCACTCTTTGGACGAAGTTGAAGGGCTTCTTCACAATTATGTCTGATTTGGTTAGAATTGGAGTTGTTAGATTGAGTTTAAGCTGCCGAGATTTTTTTTAAACTATAATTATAAAGAAAAGTTCAAATGAAAAGAGCACTACTTGGGTATTTTTTTCTTAAAAAATAGCAATTGTTCGGTGGAGGGATAAAACCATTTTCTTTTTCTACCGAACAGTTTGGTGTCAAGCCTTCACCATCGGGCCGGGACACGCGACAAGAGAGGCACCTTCGCATCCATCCTTTGTCCCGTCAATCTATGTTAATATGATTTTGCAACTGTCTTCTTTGGTTTGCAAACCAATATCGTGAAATGATGAACAATTTCAAAATATATAGCGTTTATCAATTTTATTTTATTTTCTCTTCTGCACTTTTCCTCCCATACTAGAAAATAAATTGTTATTGCAGCTCCTTTAATTATAACCTTATGCTTCAAAAAGAATGATACTGTTTTTGAACAAGACAAGGCGCTATGATTCGTTTATCATTTAGAAACTCAAGAGGTGACATCATGGTATTATATGGAATCAGATCACCTGCTTTCTGTGGACAGAAAATTTCTACTCCTAAAGTCACTGACACGTAAATCCGGAGTGAGTTTTAACATATAAATATTAAATATAATTTTGTCTCAAAATCCATCTAAATTCACGTGTCAGTGATTTTAGAAACAGAAATTTACTACGCAGGAGATTCGGTTCCATTATATGGAGCTTATTCACAATGATTTAGAAAATTAATATATGATGACTGGATGGAAATAATAGTGAATTGCACGGACAGTTTGTCAAGTAGTCGGTAACACATACAGATAGCCATAGGCATGCATAGAGTGTATCTGTCAAATTCTCTGTGTTACAATTTATTTGATTGTTCCTACCCACTATTAATTGTGTAATTATTTGAATTAGTTTCGACTTTTGTCGGTTTGTTATAATTATTGGATTTTGAACTTTGTGTTATATTCATGTGCATAATTGGCTTTTTTGTTTTTGTGGATGGTGGTTCTGCTGTCATGTGTGCAAGTTGAGTTATGAAAATCAGTTCGCCTTAGTTTAAACTCAGGAAAGAATATCAATAATGATATTAAAGTACAAAGTGTAAAATTTGAAGTTAAGAAAAAATATGTATAGTGATCATATACTAAATTTAACTAATAAGGAGTATTAATATAGATGACAACAATAGTTATGATAAAAATACTTAATTGGGAGCCATGTGTAGCACAATTAGCTAGATAAATCATAATTTTGTGTTAGATATTGTAGGTTTGAAACTTATTTATTTATTTTTTTTACTCAGGTGATTTAAGGTTTTAATTTTTATTTCATGTTCATAATAAAGATTTCATCAATTAGGGACGCCATTTTAAAAGTTTTTGCTAACCTTATTGTAACAATGTAATTATATAAGTATCATCCATAAGTTTTGATATAAAGATGATAGTACGGACTCAACATTCACACAACATTACTTGTTGAGTGAGTCTATGGTACTATGCATAGCACGATTTGGTCTGTGATACGGATTAATATTTTCGTTTTCAAAATCCTAATAGTCAATCCGAACCGTTCAACATAATTTTCATATGAATATGTACTTGCAAAACGGATTTTATACTTTTTAGAATTTTTTTACTATTTTTAAAAATGGATAGAAAATCACTGATTTTGGATGGTCCAGAATTTTTAGATATAGTGATTTTCTACCTATCTTAAAAAATAGTAAAAAAAATTTAAAAAATATAAAATTCGGTCCGCAAGTACATATTCATATGGGGATCATGTTAAACGGTTCGGATCAACCGTTAGGATTTTGAAAATAAAAATATTGATCCGTATTACGAACCAACTTGTGATGCATAGTACCATATATAGACTCACTCTTAGTTGTTATCTAAAATAAAAAGCATTCCAATACAATAATAGATTATTTTTTTCGGCGGAATGATGAATGGAAATTTCTACACATGTTTTTTTTTGTTTATTAATCAGTTGAAATCTTAATTTTTGTAGAGCTTTATGTGGGCTTTACAAATTTAGCTAAAATAATTAGTTTTTTCAGCGGGATCAATGGAAATTTCTGAATAAATTCATTTTTGTTTACTAATCAGCTGAAATCTTAATTTTTGTAGAACTTTTTGTTGGCTTTATAAATTTAGCTAAATTGATATGATTTGTTTATATTTCCATTTTTTATTTCAATGAAACTGATGTTGAAAATTTGATCTATATTAATCATATACGGAAAGAACTTATCAGCATCATAGAAAGTGATATATATAAGTATGAGCAAAGCTAGGATGTTTTTGAGCTCATCAATTCTTTGGGGAGCTTAACTCAAAAACCTATGAGAATGCTTTAAAATGATGAATCTAAACTATTAAAATCAGTTTATTTTATGAGAAATGTGTTTACATATCAGATTTATAAATTGGAATTAATTTAGAACAAAGTCAAGAGGTCAAAAAAAAAGATTTATAAGTTAAATTTAATAGTTGTATTTTTCATCATTTTTTTACTGCTTAACTTTATACTAAATTAAATCAAAAATTGAGTAGAATTAGGGTGTTCTTAAGTTCACTAAGCTCTTTTGTGAACTCAACTCTAAAACCTATTAGATTGATTTCAAATGACGAATCTAAACTGTTAAAACTCATTTATCTTACGAGTGATGCATCTACATGTGAAAAGTTTAAATTCAAATTAATTTTGTATAGAGTCAAGTGGTTAAGAAATGTTCAAAACATGAATGCATTAAAATTAATTTACAAACCTCCTGATTTTGACCGCTTGACTTTATACTAAATTAATTTGAAAGTTTAAAACTTTTACATGTGGACGTATCACTCGTAAGGTAAATGGGTTTTAACGTTTCAGATTCATCATTTGAAGCCAATTCGATAGGTTTTAGAGTTGAGTTCACAAAAGAGCTTAGTGAACTTAAGAACACCCTAGTCTACTCTAAAAAAATTATAAATTTGGCATGTAAACATATCACTCATGATGTAAATCGGTTTGAGCTGTTGAAACTCGTTGTTTGAAGTCAATCCGATAGATTTTGGAGTTCGAATTTTTTATTTAGAAAAATTATAATAAAATAATATAGATTTTTAGACCGGTTGTCTTGAAATTTTGATTCCTATGAAGGAACCGAAAAAAAGTTGATATTTTTTTTGAGTAAAAATTGGAGGTCAAGCCACTCAAATATTTAATATCTATAAATAATTGTCCCTTCCGGATTTCGAACCTGTGACCTCCCAAAAATTGATATCTTAAAAAGAGACCGAATTTTTTTTCGATACATTTAAAGATCATAGATCACAACCTACGCTGCAAAGGATCCATCCCTTAGAGAGGAGAATGTGTTGGATTGCGTAGGGGAGAGAGGACGAGTGCGTATCCTCTGAGATATCTCATATTTTGTGTGACCGACGTGTCTGGTGCCTATTTGGGGATAGCGTAGGGGGCCAGTATTATTTAACCTTCGAGATTCATGCAGAACGTATTTGAACGGTTGAGATTTTCCAAAAAGTCATGCAAAATATGAGATATCTCAGAGGATGCGAATTCAGAGAGGACTGGGGTTGGATTTGAAGAGTTGGGTCTTCCGCGACGCAGACAACGTAGGCAGTAATTAAGTGGTCTATGATCTCTAAAAGGACAAGAAAAAAAAAATTGTTCTTTCTACAAGATTAAAATTTCCATACAATTCATCCATCCCTCTATTATCTTTATGTTATCTCTATAAATAAAAATATTCTCCCTAAATTTACCCTATATAGTTCTACTTATATAGAGATGGATAAGTAGACAACATTCCAATTAATGTGGATTGACCTAATATTGATGTAGAGGGATGTTCTGGGTGAGAGTTGTTATTTCTCTAGATATTTATTTAACTAAGAAGAAGGTTGAGTCAGTGTACTTGTCTCTAGAGATTTGTTTTTTTGTCCCATGACACTGCATTTGTTTGGTTGGGCATATTTCTCTGCATTAATATTACCCTAAACAAAACTGTACTATAGAATCTTTTTACTCTCTAATATATATATATATATATACCTGTGCTAAAGAATAACATGAAATTGATTAATTACTAAGAGAAATAACTAAAAAAAGAATATATCTTCAAAGTTAGAACAAACAGTGTCGTACAAGAATCAAACACATCAAATCAATGTCTTAATGAATGGACGGTAAAGATAATATTTATATCAAGTGCAATTAATCCATCGGATAGGATTACAAAAAAAATATCTCCAGTAAATTATGCAAAGTACAATGAGGACCAAGATCACAAGTAATTAAGGTTAATTACATAACAATTTGTTTAAATGCAAATCCGATTTTCCTCTATTTCTTCACAAATATGAAGAATAGAGAAATGTGCGTAGAGAGCAGGGAAGGATATCAAACTTAATTAGAAATGGCTAGGCCATCCTTATTAATTAAAATTTGATATCTTTATTCTTTATATTTTATAATTTTGTACAAGTATTTATTTTTTTAACCTCCTTATAAAATAAAATTACGCTATCATAATTTATTCAACGCCCACAATTTTAATTTTCTAATTCTGTCCAGGGATAATTAAATTAAGATCATGAGAGAGAATAAGAAAGATCACTGGTTATTAGCTAGGTAATTAAAAAACGAGAGAAAGATATAAATAGATGGTAGAGTCTCTTCTAACCTAGATTTAGGTGATGAGAAGAAGAAAAATCAAGGAATGTTGATAGTGATATCCGACCCGAATGGACAGAGAGGATGGTTTTCTAAATCAGTAGAAACAAAAAATGAAGAATATATATTTGTGGAAGAAATGTGATGGGGATAAGAGATCGAGAAAGGCCAATAGATGATAGCATTTTCTTTTATTTTCCCAACTAACAAGTTTGGATAGAGATAGCAACATAAATGGAGAGAGAAGGGAAATAACTTCAAAAGTTTATTCTTATTTGGTGTTAAGATTTATGGAACTAAACTCGGTAATTTCCTTTAATCTTTTAAAATATAAAGGTATGTTAACAAGAGAATGGTTCAAATGCTTCCATTTTTTGTGTTTTCATCGAGTCTTTATTTTAAAAAATTTAATAACAAATATTTTAAAACTTATATGTCAAAATAAATCTGTTAGATATGACGTCCTATATTATTTTTTCTACATATACATAAATAATTTATTATTTTTCAATTTTGTTTTTATAAAATAATAAGTTCAAAAATCAATATTCAGAATTTATCCATATCAATGTATTTTTGTAAGCTCTTGATACTGATTAAAACAAAGTCAAAATGTCCTAATTTTTTGTATGTGAATAGATAATATAATAAAGATCAAATCTGATAGTTTTATTTTAATATTTGAGTTTAAAATTTGAAATTATTAGCGTTTTAAAAATAGAAGACATAATGGAGACACAAAATATAGAGTAACATCAACTCTTTTATAAGCGTAAATCATGTATAAAATATACATTTGTATAGAGTTTATCTCTGTCAAAATTGTAAGAGTTCACACGTATCCATGAGAATGTATATGAGTCTAGACAATTTTTTGTTTCAAATAAAAATTTTGTTCAGTCGAGCAAAATTATTTCTTGCAATTTATATTATATTATATTACTTTAAAATTAAGTACAACAAATGAACAAGACCAACCAAACAATAAATAAAAAATAAAATAATCTCATTTCCGTTCCCATTCCATTATTTTATTCTACCAATAATTTTTTTTTCATTTTCACTTCATGCCAACTAAATACAGTACTGTAAAGAAAATATTCAAATCCTCATTTTATATTTCACTAATAGTACAGTGCCCCTGCAATTATCTCTCCTTTTCACCTTGTATACATGTGTGCATGGAGCTACACGGTCAAATCTTTTAGGAACGGCCTTTTAAATCTTTTAGGGGCGGTATATTGACCGTTAGGGACACTTTATATCCTAATTAAATGGAAGGCATTTATTTACGTCCAACTGTTTTATGAATTATTCTCAATGAGAGATTATTGTTTTTTTTTTTTAATTTTCTTTTTTTGGCATAATTTAATTAATTAGTTGCTTGTAATGAAATTTGTAGTTATGAAATGCAATGCATGTACCATGTATCTGTATTTAACTTGTTCATATAGAAATCAAATGACAATTATTATGTTCACACTATCTCAAATGTGGATACACTAAAAAAAATTACCATCATCATAATTGTAAATGCATCAAATGATTTGAGACAATAGCCTATATAATATCCCATGTAAGCATCTTCTCCACCTCTATTCTTCTCTTTACAATACACAACACAACACAACATGAACAATTTGCACTTTTCTCTTCTCTTTGTAATAATATTACTCTTCTCCTTCTCCAATGCTTCATCATTGCAAATCCTCAATGAAAACATAACATTTCCTTCAATTTCTGCAAAGCAACTCATCGAATCGTTCAATCTCCACCCGAAGCAATCTGCGGCTATCCGAGCTATCAGTTTTGCCGATGCCAAGAACAAAGAGGAGAAGCTTGTCGAGCGACAAATCGACATCATCAGCAGTCCCTCGAGTGAGCCGACGTCTACTTCTCTCGGCCATTATGCTGGTTACTATCAACTCCCACATACATACGGTGCCAGGTAACTTTAATTAGATTGATTGGTCTCTTAATTATGTGATTGTTGAAAAAATAATTAATTTGCGTCATAAGATAAAGATTGGTGTGTCAACTGTCAACCAACCAAATTATTAATTGTTCTAATAATTTCATGTTAGGTGTAAAATGGTTAAAGGTACCAAAGAGTATTACTACAAGTCGTAGGCTTTAGATAAAGCTATGAATGATTGAGAGAGTATTAATTTGTTATTAATTATAAGGAGTTGGCTATGGTGCTACGCGAAGCATAGAGTGCCTCCGTGTTACGGCTTAATATTTGAGTTTTCAAAATCCTAACAATCGATCCGAACCGTTCAACATGGTCTCCATATGAATATGTACTTGCAAACCAAATTTTACATTTTTTTAGAATTTTTTTACTAGTTTCTTAGATAGGTAGAAAAACACTTGATCTGAATGGTACAGAATTTTCAGATTAAGTGATTTTGTACCTATCTAAAAAAATAGTAAAAAAATTCTAAAAAATATAAAATTTGGTTTGCAAGTACATTTTCATATGGAAATCATGTTGAACGGTTCGGATCGATCATAAGAATTTTGAAAACTCAAATATTGAGCCGTAGCACGGAGGCCCTTATGCTACGCGTAGCATATTAGCAATTTCCTAATTATAAACCCAAACTAAATTAATATGAAATTAATATAATATTATTGTAGGTTATTCTATTTCTTCTTTGAGTCAAGACAAAGCAAGAAGGACCCAGTTGTGATCTGGCTGACAGGTGGGCCAGGGTGTAGCAGTGAGTTGGCCCTGTTTTATGAAAATGGACCTTTTTACCTCTCCAAAAACTTGTCACTTGTTTGGAATGATTATGGTTGGGACAAGGTAATTAAATTTGCAATTTTGATTGGCGTCCACTTATTAATTTGTTTTCTTTTTAACTGGTAATCGGATTTGTTGCGTGTAGATAATCGCATATTAATTTGTGTCTTTGACAACAAATTCGAATAAATATGAGGAATAATATTTAGAAAGAGTTAAAAGTAGGCAAAAAGGTGTGGGCCAATTTGGAAAATTCCCAACTTTATCTAGCTTTTGCTACTTTTTAAAATACATGAATATTATCCTTTATTAAAAATTAAGAATTAAAGCTGAAAAGGATCGATGATAAAAAGTTTTTTAAGCACTTCCGGCAGAATTTTAATTTTGTCCTAGATTTTCGAAATTTTGGGTTGATTCGCTCTATATCTATTATTGTGCATTGCAATGTATAGATCTATTTGTATATTGAATCATAAACTGTTGGATTTAAAGTTCAAACAGTGGATCCGAACCTTCCAGCATACTCTCCATATTAAAATGTGTTTGGAGACCAAATTTTAGGAAACATTTTATTATTTTTAAAGAATTTTTTAATATCACCGTTTTTCAGATTTCTTTTATTATTTTTTATTTAATGAAAAACAGTGATTTAAAAAAAAATTAACTTGGAGAATAACTTTTGAATGACCACAGAATCTGTCACTATAATCGTTTAAAATAACTGGTTAGTTTTCAAGGGACAAATTGAGATACTAGAAATATATACTTCACGAATGAAGTACTAATAACTAGTTAGGCAAAATTGAAATATTGATCTCTCTTCATTTTTGTTTTTTCAGGCTTCAAATATTATATATGTGGATCAACCAACTGGTACCGGATTTAGCTATAGCACCGATAGACGGGATACACGTCATGATGAAACCGGCGTTAGCAACGATTTATATTATTTTCTCCAGGTAAAAAATGTGTTTAGATTTAAAAATAGTTCTCATTCTAAATTTCTTGTATTACAACTAGAATGTCATTTTAACTAAAATAAAACAAATCTTGAATTATCATTCAGAAATCCAAATTGATTATACATTTTCTGGATTCCTTGCGCATTACTTATATCTATCTCTTTTTATATACATATACAAGCAATAGCCTCCAGCAAAACAGAAAGACATATATAGACATATATAACATTATATTAAAGAAAGGAAGTAAATTTTTCAAGATAATTTTGCTGTTAATTTGTTTTCCTTTTTAGGGGTTCTTTGCTAAACATCCTGAGTTTGTGGGAAACGATTTCTATATAACGGGAGAGTCGTACGCCGGACACTACATTCCAGCTCTTGCGAATCGAGTTCACCAAGGAAATAAAGCTAATGAAGGCCTTCACATCAATCTAAAGGCAATCACATAACATCTAAAGGCCTTCACATCAATCTTCCCAACAAGGAAATGAACTAAAGTTGAAGAAAACCCAATAATTCTGCAAATTAATATTTTGCTTTTGTAGCTTCAACTAATTTCAAAATGGTTAATTCTGCAGGGATTTGCTATTGGTAATGGGTTAACGGATCCGGAGATTCAATACAAAGCCTACACAGATTATGCTCTTGAGATGAAGTTGATTAAAAAATCTGATTATGACGATATAAACACCATATATCCAGAATGCCAGAAAGCTATCAAAAGTTGCGGTACGTAATTATGTACTTTCTTTTTTGAAGGTATAAACACCATATATTTATTTTTGTTAACTTCTTGAACATTTGTTTTCCGTTGATTATGTAAAATACTTGCAAATATATTTCAGTGAAGTATTCTCCGGTAAGCTAATAAATGGTACAAACCCCCTCATTCATTAATTACAAAAAATAAGAGGATTAATTTGAGTACTTTCTAAGGAATTGTCGGTATATGGGTAGGCCTATATATGTACATAATTTCTCATATTGGATAGAGGAACAAGTAAAATATATATAAATTTTAGGTTATGCTAATTATTGATATATAATTTATCATCTCTATCGGTGCTTCGGTTGAGTTCATGTTTGATTAAAGGTAAATTCCCAGAGAAAATATATTCCAGCTGCAAAATATATCGATCTTCACTGTTACACAAGAAGATGCCCTGTTTTTGTTCTGTTGTAATTAGAGATCTTACTGCTATCATCTCTATCAGAGCATCATCACATCCACATTTTGTTTGAATTGTAAATAATATATTTTTTGTTTCTGCAGAAACTTTTGGTGATGATAATTGCCAAACAGCGTTCAGCACTTGCAATGAGATTTTCGACTCCATCATAAACATTGACAAAGATATAAACGTAAGTAAACCAATTTAATTAAAAAAATTACACAGAATGTTCATTTCACATGCGTCTGTTCTGTCCATTTGCAGTAATTAATTTTTAGGCAACTGAACTTTAATAATTAATGTCTCAATTTTGCGAAATTATAAAGTGTACCTGATCTTCATTTCAGTACTATGACATAAGGAAGAAATGTGAAGGGAGCTTGTGCTATGATTTCTCAGGCGTGGAGGAGTATCTGAACCAGAAATCAGTACAGGATGCTCTAGGCATACCGGCCGGCTTAGACTTTGTTTCCTGTAGCACCAGTGTGTACAACGCAATGATCGATGATTGGGTCCGAAATCTAGAAGTTAGCATTCCATCCCTTCTAGAAGATGGCATTAGGGTTCTAATTTATGCTGGCGAGTACGACCTTATCTGCAACTGGCTAGGTAAGACTGGTACAATAGAAATCTATATACACATATAATGAGATTCATACTTGTACATTGTCATTAAAACAAGTGTTAAATAAAACCAATTTCCCTGACTTTCTTGCCTTGAACAATCTACAGTAGTGGTACCAGAAATAATAAACACTGCAAAAGTCCTGTAATCATCTTTAGTCTTATATTTTACTTTACTTTTAGTAAATAAGTGTGCATAAATCTTCAAATTGTTCATCTCAAAAGAAATCTCTAGATTGTTTTTTAATTAATAAAGGGCCCTCTGTACACCCTATCATCTTTTAGATGCTATTCTCCAGAATTGAATCTGCGTCTCTCTACGTAGGAAGGCTCGTGCCACTGTATTAAGCCTGCAGTTCAAATCTCCATATTGTTATTATAATAATGCTATTATCTTTTTGGCTATGCAATGATAGGTAACTCCAGATGGGTACAGGCCATGGAATGGTCGGGTCAGAAAGATTTCATGTTAGCTCCCAATCACTCGTTCGTTGTCGATGGAAAAGAAGCCGGTGTTCTCAAATCCCATGGCCCTCTCTCTTTCCTCAAAGTATGTACATTTTGTCAATAACATAAGAGCCTTCAGGCACCATGCCGCTATCTTTCCAGCACCATGCTGAATCTCCTTTTTTTTTTCTTCATTTTTTTTGTGATAATAGGTACACAATGCGGGCCACATGGTACCAATGGATCAGCCGAAAGCTGCACTGCAAATGTTGAAGTCTTGGACTCAAGGGATACTGGCCAGTTCAAACACTAACTGAAGCATATTTTTTTTTTCTTTTAAATTGTGACTCAAAGAAAGTTTAAATTTAGTAAAACATATATAGACAAAGCTGGTACCTACTGTAGTCAAACATAATAACATAAAATGACAATTTAGCTGGCAAAATGTAGTTAATTTAATTTGGGATGACAAATTGATAGAACTAAGACTTGCTGCCATTCATGCGCTTAATTTTGTCAAGTTTTATTAATATTTAATAGTATATTACTTTACGGTAAGAAGTAGATTCTTAATGCTGTCTCAAATTGAATGATTGATTTCAGCATTAGCTGTTACTGACAAGTGGCAAATTAAAAAACTAAACAAAAAAATTTTCAATTTCCTTTACATTATCATTAAGAGACTAATCGTTATACAGCTGATTAATCAAAATTTACCTGACAATTATGTGTTATCTTAATTCTATGCAAATGTAAGAAAATAGTTCGATAGGGTATATTTTCCAATCTATTAATTAAGAAGTATATATTAGAAGTATAAATAATTAGTTACCTCAATGTGTTGTAAACTGGAGACAGAAAAATATTTAGTTCAATTTTGAAGCTTTTAGCTATATAGCATGCCAGTGCCTAATTTTCTTAGTAATTAATAAGGATTAGAATCAAAATTCAAGTGAAATTAGAACATTTAACTAACAATTGATAAACTGAAGCTGCAGCTAAAATTCAACCGACATTATACAATTTACTATGCTATAACAAACTGAAGTTTATCCTGCCGCATTTAATCCCTTTTTACTTCCTATACAAACTAAGCAATTCTATTACTTATCTCCAGCTAAAATTCATACACCGATCTAATGAGCTGCTTAGTGATACATTTTCATGCTCTGTTTCGCTAGTTCAGTCCAGGGAAAATGGATAAACTCTAACAAAATAATGAGATTGGGACGTAATGTATCAGTATGAATGTTCTTAATTATATTTGCTCCATATTTGGCTTAACCTTCATATTGCTGTCAAATTAGATTAAAAAAGAAAAACATGCATTTATGGCTGATGAAACTAAAATTTAAATAATCAGGATATCTAAATGATCTCATTTCAATTGAATAAATTCAGCATGCACCAAACTTAACACAGCTGGTGACATTTCTTCTCCCACAATGCCCTTCCTTGATCACATGTTCTAAACTTTTCGAGATTTTTCTCTACCAAAAATCGTGTATAGGAGCAATTCTCATAACATATGTCATGTTTGACAGAACATAAGAAAATAAGAGAACTACAAGTCACACTTTGATTTATTATATGGAGAGGGCGTTGTGGCAGATTCTTCAGTGCATGAGAGAGTGAAACAAATCATACATATAGCTTAATTTTTGTTAAGTTGTCAAATGGAAATTATATGATTCTAATTATGATCAGGATCCGATCATTCAATTATTATAAGTCATTTTACTAAGGGTAATAGCGGCTGCATCAAAAACTATAAGGAACTTTCTTTTGAAGATATCTAACAAGGGACGACATGTTGCAATTTATGAATATTGAAAGACATTTCGCAAACCTTTCCATAGCAAACTATTCAATATAAGCTAATTTTGTTTCAATCGGTTTTACATCTGTTCTACACCTCTAACTTTCTCTATAATCATGGCAAGTGAAATTTACATGACCCAACAAATTTGATGAATTTCTCTACAAACATTTGTTTGTGTTTTTGTCGACCCTTACTCTGTTTTCTTCAGAGATTTCGCATTCTTCACCGTCCCATCATTCCCTCCAAGCCTCATGTACTTGTCTTTTCGTGTCAGTACAGTATTCTCAAATCCTAGTGCTTTGGCAATAACTCGTTGGACATGATTTGCCACCTCAATCGGGTCCTTCCCGCCTTTCCCACACGTTTCCTCATCTCTTAGCGGTTGTAAGAATGTAATTTCATACCCGGGCCTCGGGTTCATGTAAAAGAAATAAGGATCCAGAAACTTCCACCCTCGCACTGTCGAGGCAAAGAACGTGCCTTGTCGTACATTAATTGCAACCGGAATTATCCTATCACTTAGCTCAGCGAAAAGTGCACTAAACCGAAGCAAGAATGGCTCCCGACAAGTGGTCCCCTCTGGACAGATCACTACATCATGTCCTTTCTCTAGTAAAGACGATATACGTGCTGCATCAGTGGCTCGGTCACGGGTCAATGAAACAGCTGGGATTGGTGATATGGCAGTGGAGAGTCGGCTCACACTGTAAGTGACGCAATACACTGTTCGGCCGAGGGCTATTGAGACGAGGATTGGGTCCAGAGCAGTTCGGTGGTTGCACACAAAAAGCGAGCCTTTCGAGCCGGGGAAAGGGGGTGGGGGAGGGTTTCCATTAATGGAGAGAGATATGCCGGTGAGTCGGTATGTGTACCTGACAAAACGGGGCCCGATGGGGAGGTTGAAGAAGACCCGAAACAGGGCTAGGAGGAAACCAAAGGGAACCCAAAGAAGGGTTAACAGTGCAATTGGAGGGTTTGGGAGGCACACGAGGCGGCCGTCGTGAAATATTGTGCGTGATTTTAGATGCTCCGCTTGGACACTGGCGGCCTTCTTGTTGACCGGTACCATATATGCTTCCTGCAAAGGAATCAGTTGATAGGTCAGGTCTTGATCCATTTTTTTTGTAGTAAGTTTGTCAGATTATTACTTTCACATCAGTATTATTTTATTCTGTTTGTTATAAAATTATGAATTTATAAGTACTTAAAACATATGTGTAAATTAGCAAAATAGGAGGATATATATGCTGGTAAGTAAATACTGTTTAACAAAATATGTACCTTACACAGTGCCATGAAATCATGATCAGTCTCTCTATCCCCTAAACCCAAATCGGGCATCTCAGCACCGAAAACCTGCTTCACGGCCTCTCTCTTCTTGGGGCCCACAAGCACTCCCCCTTTAACTCGCCCGGTGAATCTACCGGTTCTGCTATTTACCTCCAGTTCAGTCCCCACACACTCCGCACCAAGATACTCCCTGACAAAATCTGCGACCATCACTGTCGGATTTGCCGTAACAACCACCTTTCTCCCCGTGCATCTGTTGAATAACTCCCAGCTATCTTTTCGCACATTTGCAGCATAGAACCTGCATGTTTGTGTTCTAATTCTTTAGAAGATTTTTAAAATTGTACGTCTCTTGTATAATTACTTCTCTGAAATTTTTAAAATTTTAATGGGAATGTGGATGATCCATAAACTGATTCAATCAGACCCCCTCTATTAGATGGTTAATTTTATTTGAAATTGTGCATCAAAATCATATGATATACTGAAACCAATTCATAATCTCTACAAAATCAAAATCCAAAAATGGAAACTCCATAATAATATATAATTTTACCATCTCGTATGCAATACCTCTACATCACTAATTTTTTTGTATTTCATGATTCATCTACTTTAATTTCACCAAACAAGAATGATTGAAATGCAAACTCAGATAAAACCAGTGTTCTCGTATATATAACAACTGAAAAAAAATGATTGTAAAGAAGAAAAAACCCAATGTGCTTTATACCATTACCTAAAGCACAAAGTTACAAACTATAATAAAAATATACAACGGTACAAGGACAACAGGTAATTAATGAAGGTATGAGAAGGAGTTTCTTCTAGTTACAAAATCAAATTGTTCTTAATAATTTAATCCACATGCTTATACACACCCAATTCTGATCAGTTTACAATATGATCAATACTTCTGTAATTGATAATGCGGGAGTCATGATAAAAACAGAACAAATTACCTTGGCAACACTGCTCGTGCCGCCAACTCGACGTCTCGGACCTTGAGCCCGGCAAGAGAAACAAAAATTAATATCTGGATTGCTGCTGACTCTGACAAGAGTATGTATGTGAAGAGTACAGCCGGTGCTACGAGGAGCAGCACCGCAGCACGAAATAGGGACCCGGCTTCCATAGCAAGGAGGAAAAAGTACGGGAAGGAGCTACGGGTTGTCAAGAGGGTCCCATCCAGATCGGCGGCGGCGGTGACATGGCATGGCTGATATGTAGGAGGAAGAGAGGTTATTAGAGGAAACTTGGTCATGCCTATTGTGTTGCGTGTAGCTCTCTCTCCCTCTTTCATTTCTCTGTTTTATTTCTTTGGAGGTAGAACAATAAAGGTTTAGTTCGTTTCTCGTGAAATGCTTCAGGGGGGTATCATGCTTTTATGAAAAAATTAAGAGGAAATTACAACAATACCCTGGAGAAATGAGAGGGCATGTAATGTAACATCCTTTTGTACGATGTGTAATAAATGCTGAATTTGGAATTCTAATTTGTGCGCATGTGGCTGCTCGTGTGTTTGTGGGTCTTTAGATATATGTTTCGTCAATATAGAAAGAAGTGCCTACCATCCGATTTGGTTGAATTTCGATTCCTTTCAGGTAACATATAAAAAATATCATTATTTTTTTTCTTTTTGTTACACAAATAAGACGAATATAAGATTGAATCAACTGCAACATGTGATAAAATAAATAAGGGCAAAATTGGGAAAGCTTCTTTTGGACCCCACTCAGCAATATACTATGGATGAGTACAGTTGGTTTGGTGGTTGAATGGCCTTAATTTGTTTCTGCCTCCAGATCCTCTGTGGCAGGTATGGACCGCCAGACTGTGTTGTCAGTAGCTAGCATTCTGGAGTCTGGACCCACACACCTCTCAATTACATGCTGGGACCCGAAATTCAGTTTGATATCTAGTTGTAGTTTCTTTATTAGTGGTCACAACTAGTTTTGGAGAGTAGATGTGATGGATCAACCGCTCAATCCGACTTTCTTTTGTTTACATTCAATTTCAAAGTTGTAGACCAAAATTTCTATCTAATAACCTGTGTTTTCATAAAGTAAGGCTGAACTAATTAAAGATGGGTTAGCATTTCGATTTTTTCAAACCCATATTAATTGTTTCAAATTAATGGTACGGGCAATGAAAATTGCTTCTTTTTTTCAAAAAAAAATCCGACCCTATTAAATGTTCATCTGATCTTTGTCAATTAAAATATTTCAATATCAGAACCGTATAATCAGGGTGTAACTAAAAAATTTAATTGAAAATACTGAAATGCAAAATGTATAATGTGTTATGTGTAGTAGATAAATTTGAAGTCTTTTTTTTTTTTTTGAAAACTCGGTAGAGGCTACCAAGTGGATTAGATAAATTTGAAGTCAGATCTTCATAATTATATATAAAAACTTTAAACAAAAGATTTCATTAAATTTCAATATACATGATTTAAAATTACAAAATTATGAAATAGCTAAGCACCTCTTGTTTAGCTGTAGATTCATCGATGCGTACAATAAACTTAATCTTTGAAATAGTGAGGATAAATTGAGTAAATAAATCCCAACAAAGATCTTCAGCATACTTAAAAAAAAATTGAGTAAAAAATTGAAGGTTAAGGTTTTAAATTTCGTGACAAAATTTAGAAGGAGATGTAGAAAAATAAAGCAATAAGAAAGAAAGGAATCAATTGCTGCATAATGTTGGCCTATTTATGGTCTATTTTGATTAAATTTAGTATTTAAAATGAATATTTTTAGTGAATGAGAAAAAGAGGAATGTGAAAAGAAGAATCTGGTGAAATGCTCTAGCTTCTTTGTTTTTTCTAGTTATTTAATTCAATATTTTTGTTACATATATGTAAAGCAAATTCATACTAAACTCTTCAAGAATCATTTTTTACATCACTGTCATCTCTAGTTCATCCAAGTAATTCTAACTAAGCACAAATAATTTACAAACTAATTAAGAACCCAATATTTTAATTGGTTAGAACTTAAAACAGAATCATACTATTACTAGGATTTTTTTTTAAAACAGTAATTAAAATAATTAAAGTTAAAGAACCAACATGATTACCGAGTTTTCTACAAAAACAGTAAAAACCGAATAGCCTATTCGGTTAAGGGAATTTTTTTTTTGCTTCACCGAATAGGCTATTCGGTTTACCCTGTTTTCACAAAAACAAATTCCCAAACTATGTAACCTTCGTGTAACCCCCCCTAAACCGAGATGGCAATTCGGTTTAGGGATAAACCGAATAGGCATTTCGGTTTAGGTTGGTTTTTTTTTTTTTAGACTAAGAAGAGCAAAATAAAGAAATCTAACAATAAAAATTTGAATTTTTTGTTTAAATTATTTGTTAGATTACTTCTTTTGATTTATAATTAGCAACAAAAAAAAATACACTAAATTATTTGAAATTATGTTGAATTACACTGTATTACAATAAATTATGTTGAATTACACTAAATTACGCTAAATTACAATAACTCCACTAATTACGCAAAATTACGCTAAAATAGACTGATTCTGTGCCATCTTTCACGAATCATAAAAAATAGTAAAAAAATTCCAAAAATAGTAAAAATTAGTATTCTACAAGTTCATTATGTAACTAATTTACTGAGCTACTTGGATTGAATAATAGAAATGAAAATCTTAATCGAAAACTTCAACTCAAGTTTTGAGGCTCTTCCCTTAGTTTTTTGGCGATTCTGAATTTAGTAATCTGGCATAGTCATCACGGACGCATGCCCAAAAAGTGGTCATTTGCTGAAATCGGACACTCGAGCGCCGTTTTATGACCGTTTGAAGTTTCGCCGTCGTTTTTCGCCTTTTCAGTGAAGATATCGTCCATATTCATATGTAATTTAGCGTAATGTAATGTAATTTAGTGTAATTTAACTTAATATAGTGTAATTCAACATAATTTCAAATAATTAAGCGTATTTTAGTATAAATATGCTAATTATATATCAAAAGAAGTCAAATAATTTAAATAAAAAATTCAAATTTTCAGTATTAGATTTCTTTATTTTGTTCTTCTTAGTCTCTTAAAAAAAAAAAAATCTAAACCGAAATGCCTATTCGGTTAAGCCCAAAAAAACACCAAACCGAATAGCCTATTCGGTTAAGCCTATAAAATGGATTTTTTGTGGCATCATATCCTACAACCCCAGTTAAAACCCCACTAAACCGAATAGGCTATTCGGTGAAGCAAAAAAAAACTCTTAACCGAATAAGATATTAGGTTTTTGTTGTTTTTGTAGAAAACTCGATAATCATGTTGGTTCTTTAACTTTAATTATTTTAATTACTGTTTTTAAAAAAAAATCCCTATTACTATGTGCATGTCTTAATAGCTCCAGACCTCCAGCACAATTAATACTGGACTTGTCCAGTGCAACGTAATTGCTTGTGTTAACACAGAAAAGAAAGAAACGATCACAAAAAGAAATATCAGTTGCAACGAAATAATGGAAGTTACTCCTAAACAACCTCCTGGATCCAGGTCAAAGGTCAAACCAATCCGACCGTCTAAAGATTTCAACTTATAATTAAAAAGATATTTTTTAAATATTATTGTTGCTATCAATAATGTCAACTAGTTTAACTGCTCCGGCAAACTTCATGTTTTGTGCTTTATTGATTTTAAATTTCAATTTATTATTCTTATAATTAGTATTGAGTTTATTTCTCTTAAGACTTATGATACAAAATGTAGATTGCGTTACTATTTACTATTCAGTTTATTGACTTTAATATTCAGAATATTTGGCGTTATTAGTATTCATCTAGTTAATAATTATTGCTAAAAAAAATAACTGATTATGATTAATTCTCAAATATTGTGCTCAATTTCATTATAAAAATGGACGTACCAAACAGTTAATCTCTTTTGTTTTAGAGTAAACTATAACAAATGCAGTCCTGCCATTTTCACCGACTATCAGGCTACATGAAATATACAAGTATACATTTCTATATATAATAATGATATTTACTATAGATGTATATAAATAATATTTTTAACTATGCTAAAACAGATTAATACTATTATCAACTTAATTGATATTCGATGCCATAAATTAATTATATTAGTATGTTATTTGTATCATTTGGCGACTATATCCACACAAGTTTCATTTATAAAAATAAGACAAAATTTTCAGTGAATATTAAATATAGGACCAATATAGTGTAAGCTAAAAAATTTCAAGGACTAAACGGAACTTTTCAAATTTTATGGTTAAAAGAATGTGTAATTTACTCTTTTTCTTAGTACGAAAGTGATATTTTGACAGACTATGCCTAGGCCAAACGAAAAATGTCACAATGTTTACCAAACGAAAAATAAAACTTATACTTGACCCATTTGGTTAACAGTCGGATTTCAAATTTATCTAAACATAAATTCATCTTGGATTATCACTTTCATCCATTAAGCTAGCTAACCTACAGATGTACAATCAAGAATAATGTAGCAATAAAAGCTACCACAAGAACCATAGAAACCAAGTATGAAGGCTAGTACATTAAGCTATGAAAAAAAAAATACACATGCACACAACCCAAGCTGCTTAGCAATCTTCGAAAAAGTTCATCAACATCTTGTCAAACTGCCAAAAAAGGGAAAATTGATTAAAATAAATTAAAAGCGCAACTCTTGGATATTATTCCTGACTTGAGAGTAGGTCCGATGGGCATCGGACCTACCTCGGTTCGATGGGTTTAATCACCATCGATTTTCTTTTAGATTCGTGCGAAATGCTTTAAACCCCGTGCGTGTATGTTTCAAGTTTCGTGTGCACAAATTACTCCGTTCTCCTACGGTAGATCTGCCCATCGGAACCAAACTAGGTCCGATGGGCATCGGACCTACACTTATCTCATTATTCCTACATTTAGTCGGATAGGACACAAAACAACTGTTACTGAACCGATAAATAATGAAGTCACAGAAAAATTGATTAACTATGCATTATGCAATCCTACTGATTGTTTTCTTTTCATAAAAAAATAAGGATCCTTGTCGATATATTATTTAAGTATAACAATTATTTTAGGAAAACTATTCAGAGCTTAATTACCTGTCTTGGGGTGATCCCAATATTCTTAAGATCCTCAACCTGAAAAAAAAAAAATTGTAAAACTTGTTACATGTAGCAAAAATCACAGAAAAATAGATAAAAGGTAAACGATTACAGAATGCTGAGGAAAAGTACTTTATAGCCTAATGCTGGGAAAAATAGACCATATTTTTTTTTCAGATGTTATTACCCAAGCTACCCCTTGAGGAAAAGTACTTTATAGCCTAATGCTGGGAAAAATAGACCATATTTTTTTTTCAGATGTTAAAACAAAGGCATTTTCTCTTTAGAAAACAATCATCCTACTGAAAAAAATCAATTCGAAATTTTCTTACATCTTTGAAAGGCTCTGGATTATTATCACGGAGCTGAAGTATCCTGTTTGCTCTGACCTCTCCTATTCCCTACATGAGAAAGAGACAAAAATGGTGAACTTGAAAATGTCAAATAAATATAACAAGGAATGAAAAAGGATGAGTTAGAGAATTCCAAACACACCTTCAAGCGCTTAAGGTCCTCTCTGTAATTAAAATAGAGTAATAAACAAGTGAGATTTTACATAATCAACATAAAGCACTACTTCAGAAAAACAAAGGATTCCTTATTTTTCAGTATAACCTGCTAAATATATTTATACAAAATTAAAGTGAATATGTATTTGATTACTCTTTTTCTACCTTAAGTGTCCAGCCTATTCCTAAATGTATAATTTTTCCTTTTTTCGTTACAGGTGAGTAGGGTGGGGGGCATGAGGATGCTTACTTGTTTGCACTGTTTATGTATGTCAAACACCCTTTCTTCAAAGATTTCTGCAAGAAAGAAAATTAATTCATTGTTAAATAGCACCACTGGATAGTTTTTTTGTAAAAGAACAAAAATGATAACAGTAGATAAGGAAAAAAGGGTCCATATGCAATATTTCCACTCAGTTAGAATTACTAAGCTGTCAATTATGCTAGGTGAACCTCTCTTTCAGCCCAATCAAGCTCCAGTATAAGATTTCACTTTGGCAACTGAATCCCATTACTCGGAAACATAGAGCCCTTCTTTAACACAAAATTACTAGGAAAAGAAATTGAAAGAAATAACCTTCATGTCAGTAGTACGGGTCACGAGCGATTCCTGGGGCACATCAGCAATTGCAGAATCCCCGAACCCCAAACAAGATGATGCATTTGGGGTTTTCGCCTCAACAGTGCATGAAGAGAAACTGACTCTTTTCGGCGTACCAATGTGAGCAGGCTTTTCACTATTTGGAAACAATTTGAAAAGAGAATTAGAAATCTCTCTCAATCGGTCGCTTAATTTTGGAGGAGTTCCTGTCAGAAGAGCAAGTGTCGTCCCCACTTCTCCAGTGGAATTATCTGAAGCATAAGGAAAGAAAGCTTAGAATGTATCAATTGCATAAAAAGTTAGTTATGAGCTGGGGGTCTTTTATTTGATTTCTCCAACAACACTAGGCTATATTTATAAAATACAAATTGGAACATAAGGTCATTATTAAAATTTAAGCAACGGTGTTTGCCAACTCTTTTGAAAAATAAATTTGCATAGCTATTATACCAGAAGTTGTTTCTTCATGCATGTCATTGCATTCTTGTAACTCGCTTGCACCAGTAATGTTCTAGTTTATCAAATAAAAGAAAACTACTTAATATCTTGTGAATAGTCTCCAAATTAAAGAGAATGTCAATTCATAGTAAAACAGTATAGAGAGGCACCAATATTAAGTATTGACAAAATCTAAACACTAGATTAGTAATATCAAAATTTGTTATATTCCTTACATTCCTCACAACAAAAATTATAGTAAAATAACTATAAAATAAAGAGAAATAGCAAAACCTCTTGTTGGGTACCAAGCATATGAGGATTGGTGATTCCACTTTCAGCCGATTCTTTATGGTCAACCTTTTACCAAAAGAAAGGAAAAGTTAAAGCATAGAAAAGTAGTAAAACAACTTTTAATGAAAGATGGATGGTAATGCTAAATAACTAATTTGCACCAGTATAAAACAGGAAACTAACCACTTGATTGCTGGTATAGATTTCTTCAGCTTTTTCTTCAGATAAAATCTTATTTTACAAAAGAAAAATTGTTACAAAAAGGAAATTGCAATGTCACTTGCATCTATGCTGATATTGCAAAAACTACTGCAAACGACAAAGCAAAATATCCAAACCTCTTGTTGCATGCCTGGAATCAAGGATTTACCAGCTTGACTATCTGCCAATTCTCTATGCATAACCTTTTACACAGAGAACAGAATTTAAGTTTGCTTGCTGATTTTAATGGTCAGGTATTTGGGGATTTTGTTGAACACTCATTGGAACCAACATTTCAATGCTATTCTATGATTTGGGTACTGGTCTGGTTTTTTAACCAAGTTCCATGTTTTTTTTTTGTCATGAACCAGATCATGATCCTACAAAAATAAGATAAGTACCTCTTCTGATATTGACATCTCTACTTGTTTATCATGAACCAGATCATGATCCTACAAAAAGAAAAAAGATAAACTCCATCAATGGTAAATAATCCAAGAAAAATAATATAAGAAAATATTCTAAGAAATATTGAAAAATAACTAACCAAGCTCAACTTAGCCATAGATTTAGCAGCATCTGACTGAATCTTTTCCTGTATAATTCAGAAATTACAAGTTCCTTTAAAACATCCCTTCATAATTTGGTTGCAAAATAAAATAGAGTCGTGTGAAATTGTACCTTTACTAAGCCAAATTTTTTAGCTGCATGTATGACTGAAGCACTTCTATTGACCTTCCCATAAATTGGTTTTATTTGAGGTACTGACATACTATACCTGCATGCAAGGATATTATGGCCTTATGGGCATAGTATTGTAGAATAATATGAAAAGAGTAGACATGGCAATTGGACAGACAACTTTGAACTACTATACAGTACTGATCGCTAGCTTTTATTTTTATTTATTTCAATTTTCTTGTGTGCATTGTCATATGTGATCAATTCCGATGGCTTGTATTAAAAGTAAGCCTAAATGGATATTGCCAGTAAACTTTTGTTTGCAAAATACACCCATTTTCTACTATCTTTGCATGTAACACTAAAAGTTTCTCTTGTTTCCACTTAATTTTCACATCCACTCTTTTAACTTAATTTACAGTTACCAGAAACCAAATTTAGGTCTCAAAGGGAACTGAAACTCAAATGACTTACTGAGATCAACTTTGTGCAAAAAGAATCAATAAAAAGTTTGTATTGTTTCACAGGATATATTAGTTAGATAATAGTTGGGTGGTGGTTAAAAATATATCAAAAGGGTGGGTTAACTGCAAATTAAATCATGGTGGTTGTTAATTATAAGAACAATAACTTATCATACTGTTTGCCGAACCACCTACAAAGAATCTACCTTTCAAGAGAATTACATTAATCTCCAAAAATCTCTAAAAGCACAATACCAAGGTCTTAAGTTGAAGGGAGATGAGGATGGGGAACGGGAGAGAGAAACCACACCTTCGTTCGAGAGGAGTTGCATATTGTTTGGTAGGTCTTCTGATAGTATTGAACTGAATTAGATTGGCCACTTGGGATGAAGAAGAAGCCAACCTCAGAGCACGCATGTTCCGTTGATTATTACTTCGGCTCTACAATGTCAATCAAAATAACTATTAATTCATAATGTAACATCAGTTCAGGGATAGAAATTTTCTCTCATTTGCCCCTACAAAACCATATAACATCACCCTTCAAATTCTTTCATTACACCCAACAGACTTTCTTTGTGTACTCAAAGAAGGAGAAATCATGATATATTCCCTTATATTTTGTGGGGCATACAGGACATTTTTCTACTACTTGCCCCCTTTAATAATTCAAAGAAAACAGCTTAGGTAACATAGAGGTTGTTGAATGAACATACAAGGCAAGCAATGACTACAGATCGGGATTCCCAAGAAAGAAAATTATGCAACTGATGTGTTAATCTGCTATCTCTGTAGGAAATATGGTTCTTGCTATTCAATGCATAAACTATTTTCATGACTGAGTAGAGTGATTTATTCTCTGTGGCCCCTCCATAACCTGAAAATACAAGCAAAATATGTAAAATCAGGCTATAACCAAGAATAGGTAGGCATGCTCAAGTATTCAACAAGCAAAAGTGAAGTGAGAAAATTTTATATAACATGTCGGATTAGATATATGTATGATAAGTACCTCCAAGTTCGAGAAAATTCAACTTGCTTGTGTTAGATATATATATGATAAGCCCTCTATGCCCTCTCATGAGTCGATCACTCTTACAATAAATGTTCCTTAACTCATCAACTGTATTCACTTTGACCTGCAACAGGATCACATATAAGACAAGCATAAGAACAAACAAAAGAAATAAAATAGAGTGTGTATCAGTAAAAAATATAGAAGAGAAAAAAATGTAATAAAACCAGAATATGATGGTGTACAAGTTAAGAACATTTCATTTTCTTTCAGATCTCTAATTTCTTATAAACTAATTTCTTCATAAGGAAATATTAGCTGATTCTACATTACCTTAGAGAGCCTCTTTAGCTGAACACCTTCTTCTTTCACCTCCAACAAATCATATATTTGGTCTCGAAAAACTTCATAGTCTGATATTTCTACGCCTTGTCCATTTTTATGCAGAATTTCTGATATTGTTATTTCTGCCAAACTTGGATTCTCTCCTGAACCCTACAATATTTTTTTTCAGTAGGAAAAAAACAAACATAGTTAGAGGTAGGATTTCACTTGTACCATGTGGACCCCCATCAAATTATTAATGAGCCCAACAAACGAGGAATCACATTTTCCCCTTTAAGCACAGAAAAATGTCACCAATACTGGTAGGGAACAGGAAAAGTATCCCTTGTGTCTCCATTCTCTATAAACATAAGAAAAGAAAAATGAAACCCTCCTATGTCACTATTTATCCCTACGGATATGAGAAAGTGAAAAGCAAAACAAAGGAGGGACAATTTAGGCATTTTAAAATGAATTACGAGTTAGTACAAGTGATATTTTCCATGTTAATACAGATTCGTCGAGATCTCAGTTCTTCAGATACATAAGCCTGTGTAACGGTTTAGTATTTAAATTCAATTACTATAAACTAAGAGCTCAAACTTTTCATGTTTGCAATAAGGATATAACCACGGTGATTTCACCATATTCACCGATTATTAAAGAGAAAATTTAAATTTCTCACCTGAAAAAGCTGTGCAGGCCAACTTTGTTGGGCACCATAAGAGATGACACAGCAGTTAGTGCCCTCAAAAAGCTTTTGAACAAGAGGTCTGATCTCAATTGCATATATCTCATCAACTCCTCTTTGTTCTTCATAGCAATAGTCTAGCTCATATACACTTCTCTCAGCATTCCTAAAGTATAAGAATACCAATGGAAAATTATTTTGGGATTTGTTCTATATATATGTACATGCAAGTGTGTATTAAAAGATATGATACAATACCACCTTCTCTCCAGACCACACACTCACAGACCAACACAAAATATATCACTACATCTCATGAAAACAATGTAACAAACAAAGTGTACCCTACTCAGGTCATTTTCAGTCAAAATACAGCAAGTGTGTATTAAAAGATATGATATGAGGGGTGGCTATTCTTTTTTAAACCTAGGTTGCTATACGCTACTACAACATTTTTAAAGTGGTATAGCTGTACCCATTATAATAGACGTAGATCGGTTGCTAGTACCGAGACAATACCACTTTATTAGCTTGCACTTACCAGTATTAACAAACAATGGGCTATTCATCCACTGTCATAATTGGGATGGCACCCTAGTGCCACTATATCTCCAATTCTCAGATTATTCGGACAGTTCTAATCAGTACAAAACCCCTCCCTGACTCCCTCTATCCCAAATTGAACGTTTGAAATCAAATCAAATGAAAAGAGACAGACCTGGTATACTTTGCTTCAGGACAGATCGAAACAAGGGCATGACCTTCGTCAGAGAAAGAAACGCACATTCTAGCGGGATCACCATCGGAACCATGCGCCTCTGCCAACTGGCAATGATCCACAAGTTTCGCAACCACACGCACTCCACTCAATTGAGACCGTGGTGGTCTAGAACCACAGTCCATGGTAAAATTTATTGGATCGAGAAAGAGAGAGAGCGAGGGGATCGACTGCTAGAGAGAGAGACAGAGAGAGAGAGAGCGCGAGGGGATCGACTGCTAGAGAGAGAGACAGAGAGAGAGAGCGGGATGTTTCTTTGAGCCTTGGATTTGAACCTTTCTCTATTGGATTTTGTTCGATTTGTTCTGTGTTGGATTGAATCAAGGAAGGAAATAATTTAGGACGCGTGGCATTGTATTATTGGAAGTGAGGAAGAGAGACGTTATGGGTGGAGTCCTTGTCTTCACCAAGCCGTTTTGGTATCTCGCGGATTCAAACAATATAATATCAGATGATTCAGGTACATTTGAAAATAGTTGTTGTCTTCACGCATCTGCGGCCTTTTCCAGTTTTCCTCAAAACTAAATCTATACCTGAGGAATATGATACCGTCCAATTCAAATTCGCGGTTCCTTGTAAGGGAAGGAGCGGGGAGGGGACAGATGGTTCTTGGCGTACCCGAAATGAACCTTTAGGAAACATTGTATAACTGAGATATTGTTTCCTTTTTTCATGTATAAGGACAAGTGTACACAAGTTGTACCCAGAAGCCGGAAAAGTGAAAACGAATTGAACGGGAAGCTTTTACTGGCTAGTGCAGTGCGGGCGCGCATCCTCTGCGGATTTTTATAAAACTCCGCACCTGCGGAGCAAAACGAACGGACCAGATTAACTCTCAGCCGCTTTGCGATTCGGGCTAACGTAGGGGGCAGTATTATTGGGCTTTGAGATTCGTGCCAAGTCAAAACGAACGGACCAGATTAAAATAACCGCAGGTGCGGAGTTTTAAAAACTCCGCAGACGATTTCATTCCAGTGCGGTAGTGCCTATTGGTGGGTAGACAGGGTAGTGGTTGAGTCCGTATTTCAAAGCCGGGCCAAATTTCCTATCGGTGCCTATTTGAAATGGAGGGGGCCAGTTTAACGTGCTTTGAGATTCGTGCAGAAATAATTTGAATGGTTCAGATTTTTGACAGATCCACTCAAAGTTTGAGATATCTCAGAGGATGTGAATACGTAGTGGCTAGGGGTGAAAATGGAGTGGATAATATTATATCTCTATTCGAAAATTCGATACAGATCTGATATCTGAATATAAATATAAATAGTATATATATATATATATATATATATATAGTTTAATGTATATTATTGAAAAAAAAATGTTATTCATCTAAATATAGTGTGTATCCGTCTAATATTCGATACATATCCGTATTCAAAAAAAAAAAACGAATACGGGCATGGTTTTACCACTATCCAATCCGTATACAATCCGTTTTCACCTCTAATAGTGACTAATTACATTGTTGTTGCTGGCTTGCTGCATCAATAGAGCATCGGTTAAAAAGTTATAATTTATTTTCTCTTCCATTGTATTTATTAATATAAGAATTCAAATGCTTTATCATACTTTTATTTTTTTTATTTTCTAAAAAAAATTAACTCCAATTTTAAAATAAAATAATAAGATATGAGTTGTATTATGTTCTCTAAAGAGTGAGGCTATGGTACTATGCATAAAGTCGACCAGTGCTATGGATCCTTATTAATTATTCTTTTCAATTTTCCCCGTCGTTTCAACTTTCAACACTGGTATGAGCGCCCATCTGTCCGTGACTAGTAATTAATGCAAAGAGTGATGATATGAATGGTCACTTCCAGCCACAGAAAAATATTATCCTGGCCATTTCTATTCTAAGTCATGCAAAAACAGTGATGACTGCGCTCTCAGCTCTGGCCATGTAGTGGCTCCGACCAAGAGTTTTTAAGCTCTCCCTTTCTTTCCTCTATTTTCCCTTACTCTTTATCCTCTCTCCCCTCTATTCCATACTTCTTCCCCAAATTACTGCCTATGTCTTCATCCACCAACCCACTTTCACAAACACCAATCCGCTGTTTCCTCTCACCTCTCCATGAGCACCGCCGCATTCTTGTAGATCTTGAAGCTTCTATTGTTCTTCAGCCCCTACATGATGCCGCCCCAACAATAACCGACTTAACTCTACTTCTGGTTTCCCAATATGACGGCATACCTACAAATTGGAGAATCCGCCAAGTCTCAAATGCCTACCTAGTTCAGATCCCAGATTGGTCTTCCCAGGGGGCCATCTTCTCCAACTCCGAATTTTGGTTGCTACACCACCTCTCCGTCCTGCCATGGCAAACTCTTGATGCATCCCTCTCATATACCCTCCAGTACCGCGTTGTGATTACTGTACATGATTTCCCTTTGGATTTCTGCCACCCATCATATCTCCGTCAAGCAACCACCTCTATGGGCATTCTAATCGGTTTTATCGGTGATAGTGCAAATGCTGGAAACCTGTCCCGCACACATCTCCTCTTGGAAATCATTGAGTTAAGCCATATCCCCCCATATATTGAGGTCTTCCACAACAACAGGTCCACTCTCTGCCTGGTCACGATCGAATCTCTACTACCGCTGGCTGACCCTCCCATCTCTTCATCCGCCGGATCCAGCAAATCATGACCCAACATACCCACACTGGCCCCCAATCCCATGCCTTACCACCCTACATCCCACCTTTCAGGAGACCGTGCAGGCTACTCACCACGCCACAGGGCCCGACAATGTGGTCGGCGCAGGTTCCGTGCCATGGATTTTCTACCCCTCGGTGCAACCTACCTTTCGATGCACCGAGTGCAACGAAAAACATCAAACACCAAGGTCACGTGACCTCACGCTCAGTCCTACATAGGACAAAATTTGGAGGACACCTGTCCATGCGGGTGCGACCACAGCAGCCGAATTGCCTCCTAAAAAGCCCAAATTGCCCTTCCTATTGTGACTCCCCGGCGATCTCGGAGTGTTTCCTCACACCTCCAGACAAAACAGAAGAATCCTTTCTGTTACCTGACCTTCCCAGTCCTCATATACCTGCAACAAAACAATCCCCCTCGGTTGTCACACCCCCAAGCAAAACAAAACTCGAATCCTACCTATCTCCTCCCATCACATTCCCAAGCAAAACACAACCTCCATTCTCCACAGCAACTCCCTCCACCACCTCCCTAACAAATTATCTTCTCTCTTTCTAATTCCTCCCAAATGGCACCACTCTCCTCCGAAGATGAAGCCCTCATTGCCCGCTTCATTGGCCTTAACACTAATGAAAGCTCCTCCTCTCAAATCACAGTTCCCGCACATGTCGCTCTCAACACTATTTGGGAGAAATGCCTTCTAGCCAAGGTCATTTCTGACCGGGTGGTTTAGGATAGCTCCTTCATCCAAACCATGCAAAAGGAGTGGAATGTAGACGCCGAAACTACTATACAGCCGGTAGCCAAAAACTGCTACTTCGTGGAGTTCCCTACAGTCCATGAAATGCAAAGGGTTATGTTCAGCAATGTCTGGACCTACAGGGGTGATCTGGTCGCTACCAGACAGGTGGAGTCACACTTACACCTAAATCATGATCATATCGAATGCGCCAACCTCTAGGTTCAGTTCCATAATGTCCCTATCAATGCTTTCAACAGTAAATGTTACTCACTTCTGGCGCAGCAGGTGGGACAGCCGGTTTCAACCCCAATTGAGGGTTTTCTCAATAGGAGGAGATTTCTTAAGGATAAGCATGTCCAATCCTCTCAAAGATTGCGTTGAGCTGCTACACCCCACACTTGGCAACCTGTTGATTCATTATTCGTATGAGAAAGTGTCCCGTGTATGCTTTTTTTGTGCTAGGCTTGGCCACGACATCAATGCTTGCCCAGATAGAAACTGTCTCATGGACTTAATTCACAACCCGGCTTGTGCTGATAGACTCTCAAATATGGATATTCTGGCTCCAAAAATAGGCTGCTGGATTACCAATCCTAACTTGGTCCCCAAACAGGCTCATCAATCCATCCACCCTCCACTCAAGAGAGCCCACTCTCAAACCTCTTCACCAATCCCAAACCCCACTCCAACTAAACAAAGACCCATATCGCCTACCCTAACCATTGCTGACACCCCTTCTCATACTCTCCCAAAAAGGCCGAGGCCGGCGGCCCTACTTCGCCGGCCTATTTTTTATGAATGTGTTCTCGTGGAATTGTCGAGGTAGCGAAGGCTCGACAATATCCATGTTAAATCGCTACTTTCGTTGTACGGGGTCACAAATAGCTTTCATATCCGAGACAAGATGTGGTTTTGTTACACCAAAGGTACGCGTCTCCCTTTACACAACAGGTACAGTCCAGAATTGCTGAGCGGGCTCCCTCAGATTCCACCAGTTTTTGCAAGCTCCATAATCCAAATGCCGACGGAGGAGGAAATAAGGCAGGCCTTGTTCTCTCTCGGGCCCCATAAAGCTGCGGGCCCCGACAATTTCAATGCAAAACTAGTTCAGGATCGGTGGGATGCTTTTGGGCCCTCAATCAAAAAGGAGATTTTAGACTTCATCGACTCTGGACTGGTGCCTTCTATCATTGCCAGGTCCAATTTGGTATTAATTCCGAAATCTGATCAGGCCTCCAAAGTTGGTCAATTCAGGCCCATTTCGGTTTTGCAATACCATTTATAAACTGATATCAAAGATGTTATCCAGAAGAATGCGGCCTTTCATCTCGGATCTAATTTCTCAAGCACAGTGCGCCTTCCTCCCTGGTAGAGATATCTCTGAAAACATTATCCTATTCAAGGAGGTGCTTCATGATCAGAGTCAAAATAATGATGATTTACGTAGGGTTTTGGCTTAGGTTTTACATATTTTCTCACACTTATGTTTAATTTATTAGAGAAAAAGGCTACTGTCACCCTTCTTTATGTTTTATTGTAGAAAACAGGTTTTGAGACTATTTTACACCAAATGGAGTTAGAATCGGGTCAATCGGATCAGCGACGCTCATCGACTAAGTCCCTGTTACGGCCAGTATTGACCAATACGGACTAGGCCTAGCACAGACCAGAAGATAGCGCTGGAAGCATTTAAACCCTAACTGCCAAGGTCCTAATACGGACCGTATCACTTGATACGGCCCGTATCCGAAGGCATCTCTTGGGGAATAACTGCCGACAGCTGTTTCCAGATCAGTTTCTTAGCCTCCAATCAACCTATGCACGTCCCTACACTCCTATATAAGGTTCCTGGGCAGAAGAATACTTCATCTTTGTAATTAGGGTTAGATTTGATTAAAGTGAGAAGAGAGGAGTGCTTGTAACCATGCCGTTCCGCGGCTAAGTTCCTTTTCTTAGGGCTAGGCAGTAAACCTTGTTACTCTTGATGTTTTGATATATATATTTCTGTTGATTATGATTTCTTGTTGTTGTGCTAAAATGCTTTTGTGATTTATTATCTCTTCATCTAATTTCAATGATCTAGTTTGAGTCCGTTAGGGTAGTGACAGTACTTTAATGGCAAGAGAAACTATTTGTATGAATTAGCCTCGTTGAGATCTATTAGGTTTATGTGAAGAAAACCTTAGCGGGGAAACCATAAACCAGACCAACAAAACGCGTACCAAATTCTATCACATGCGTAAGGTAAATCGCAGTGTCCTATGTAGAATCTCGGTGAAAGATCTGTCATTCTTGCGTAACATAAATCGCAGTGACCTATGTGGTGTCTTTCATTAAAACAACAATAGGAAATCAGATGCAACAGGAATATATTGTCAAGGCGGATTGAGTGGCAATGGTGTGCCGAAACCCTAGGAATTCTCATCTCTATCTTTATTTTAATTACTTTTAATTGTTTCCTAATTTACATTGATCAACAAACATCTCTTAATTTCCAGATTTCGTCTAGCCTTTCGAAAGATTGTGATTCGATCGCTCAAAGCATTGAACCAATATTCATGTGGATCGACCTCGTATATACTACTCGATAGGATTGTGCGCTTGCAGTCCGAACAGATAGCATTTCCGAGTTTATAAATATTAAAAGAAACATTGCTCTCTTTTGAGCGATCACTTCACACTTTCCGACAAAAATCTCACAAAAACCATGAATTCTGTCTCAAGGTTGACCTTGCGAAGGCGTTTGATCAGATGGATTGGCAATACTTGCAAGAAATATTACCCATGTATGGATTTCCTTCTTAATTTACCAAGTGGCTCATGGCTTGTGTTACATCTGCGGAATTCTCCCTAGTTCTTAATGGCCGTGGGGACGATTTTTTCAAACCGCAAAGTGGATTGAGACAGGGCTGCGCCCTCTCTCCCTACTTGTTTATTCTGGGTATGGATATCCTGTCTAGGGACTTACAAGATCGGGTATGCAAAAGCCAACTTTGAGGAGTTCGAATCGCCCCAACAGCACCACCGCTCACCAACTGTTTGTATGCCGATGATCTTTTGATCTTTGGAGAAGCTTCCATTTCTGAGACCCAAATGTTGGCAGCATGTTTAGACAACTTCATGGCGATATCGGGTCAGGTCATTGGACCTAAAAAAAGTGATATATGATTCAGTATGCATACCGCCCAGTCTGTACGGGGTGACATAGCGGTAATCCTAAGAGTCAACCAGAGTCGTCAAGCAAAAAAGTACTTGGGGGCTCCTATTTCGGATGGTAGAGATGCATATGATTACTTGGTGGAGGTCTTTTCTCACAGACTCAACTCCTGGCAGGGGCCGTTCCTTTCTCAAGCGGGCCGGGCCATTCTCATAAAATCGGTCCTTCAGTCCATCCCGGTCTATCATATGTCTACGGCTAAGTTACCTCTTCGGCTCATTCACTCACTAAGGGATCTCATGCGGAGATTTTTTTGGGAGAAACTTGACAAAAAGAGGTACATGGCGTGTCTCGTGGGACAATATATCTAAACCAGTGCTAGAAGGGGGACTCGGTATTAGGGACCTGGTGGCCACAAACGAGGCACTGTTGCTAAAGGTTCTCTGGAGGATTGCTGCTGGGTCCAAATCTCAGTGGGTCTCTTTAGTTAAAGCCAAGTAATTCCCCTGATCTTTTCTTTGGCTATCGGGTATAATGTATAAATGCACGAGACTATGGACGGCTCTTATGCAATTGAGAGTCAAATTGGCTCCTATGGTGTCCTGGGCATTGGGAGAGGGCTCTTGTACTGTATTCGGTTAGCCTTGGCATCAACAGGCACTACAATTAGCACTAGCCAATCACCAATTATCTAAGCTGCAAGTCAAAGACTTTGTCACTCAAGACGGACTGACCTGGGATGCTCCCAGAATGACCGAGATCTTTGGTTGTACTATGACCATGCATATCATCTCTACTGTTCAGGTACCATCTCCTCACCTTGGCCCGGATAGGCTCATTTTCACTCCGGCCACACATGGTAACTTTGTTGTCAGCAAGGCTTTCTCCCACCTTACGCAAAACCAAAATCCCCCAAACCAGGCAAGTAAGACCTTGTGGAAGTCGGTCTGGAAAAGAGGCTCCATCCTACCGCGAATCAAATTGTTCATGTGGCGCCTTCTCCATAAGGCTTTGCCTTTGGGGAAAATTCTAGTTTCTCGGGGCATACGTACGGATCCGGCATGTTCACTATGTCTGGCCGAGGAGGAGGATATCAACCACCTCCTTTTCTCCTGCCCTTTTGCACACATGTGTTGTTTCATCTCTCCTCTATCTCTAAAATCTGATACCATCACCGATTCGCTCAACGATTTTGTTCTTAATTTTTGCACTAACCTCTAAGAGGATCAGTGGACAATGGTAGCTAACATAGCTTGGTCCATCTGGCGATGTAGGAATGAAATGTCATATTCGACCAAGAGGCCGAGTGGAGAACGATTATGGCAAATTCTCAAGGAGGTCAAAGTAGAAACATCAATCGCGGCAACAGGTTCAGAAAAGAAGGGGGTAGAGCTCCCATCCTCAATTGATAACACCTGCCGGTACACGTGTCATGTGGATGGGTCCTATAAGGAGGGTTGGCTGGGGGTAGCGGTTTTGTTATCCAGGAGGGAGCAAGGCTCATCGCCTACAGTTCAGCCCCCTCAAAGGTGTGTTGCCCAATCCAGGCAGAGGCCAAGGCACTCAGGGATGCAACCGATTTTGTTCAATCGCTCGGGCTAGACTCCTGTCTCTTCCTCACTGATAACCTCACCCTTGCAGATGCAGTGTAGGCCATGTCACCCCCTTTACAAATTGATTGGCGAGTGTTCCAGGAAGCATCTTACCTTTGGACTTACTTTAGAACAAATACCTCCCATAAGTGTCGGCACATTAGCAGAAGCCAAAATGTTTTGGCTGACCAATTGGCAAAGCGAGGAAGAACCTCTGGTGAAGGTGCAATACGGTATACATATCCCACCTTTAATTATTTTCTTTGAAATGAGTTTTGAAAGCTGTTGGCATTAGGGCCAGTATAGTTTTTCTTTCTTAGCATAGTCTGAGCAGACTAAACAATTGTAATTTGCCTTCGGCTTGTGTTAATGAAATTTGCCTACGGGCTTGAGATAAAAAAAAAAAACCAGTGCATGGAGCATATTTCATTTTTAAAGTTCGAATAGTTAATCTATACTGCTCAACATGATATTCATATGAAAATGTGCTTGGACATCAAATTTTACATTTTTTATAATTCTTTTACTATTATGTTAAATAGGTACAAAATCACTTGATCTGAAGAATCTGGACAATCGAAAATAGTGATTTTCTACCCATATAAAATTATAGTAAAAAAATTCTAAAAATATAAAATTTGGCATTCAAGTAATTTTCATATGGAGATCATGACGAACGGTTCAGATTAACTATTTGGACTTTGAAAATGAAAATATGAATCCTTAGTACGGACCAAAATGCGCTATGCATAGTATCATAGCCTCACTCTTCTCTATAAATGTAAAATATTGTCACCTTTTTATTGTTTTTATATGAATCAATTTAAAATTAATGTTAAGAAATTATCTATCATTTCAGCAAGCTCTTGATATTAATTAAAAGTTTAAAACAAAGTCAAAATGTTCTAAATTTTTGCATCTAAATAGAAAAAAATAATATTATATTTAACATTTTTATTTTGATATTTGAGTTTTAAACTTTGAAGTTCTTAGAATTTTAAGAATAAAGATAAAATAAAAACACAAAAGGTTGAGGCATTTGAGCCCTCTTCTATTAAGAATTCACATCACCTCAGGTTACCTGACTCAAGCAAATTATGATCGGATTGTTCTTTTAACATGGCACGAATTTTAAAATAGGCCCCCTACAGTTTCCATAGGCATCGGATTGAGTTTGACTCAGATAGGATTAATCTGGGCCATCCGTTTCAATTTGCTTGAGTCAGGTACCTGGGAGGATACGGATCCCTTCTATTAACATGTACTTCCTAACAACAAAATCGTCATGTGCAGTACTCGTACATCATCGTTTAATACACAGTTTGGTGTTTTTCAGTGTAAAGTATCATTGGAAGAGATTTGTGGAGAGAGAAACAACAAGTAACAAAGCGTGAGGAAAAAATAATAATAATAATTCAGTCTGATCATTTTTTTTCCCACAAAATAACGAAGAATTGACAACAAATGAAAATAAAATCCAATCTCATCTCCAAAAAAAAAAAAGTTACGAAAATTTTCTCACCCGAGTTCATCAAAATCCTGCAAATTTTCACATATTTGGATGCTTCCAGACATGCCCCCTATTGTATAGCTAGCTTAAATTAGCACGCTATTGCATCATGTAGCTTTTTAATTTAGGCACTAAATATGAAAAGATGAAAGAGAACAAAAATTGCAGCTAGCTAAGCATGGCCGCTGTCTACTACAGCTATTTAGCCATTTTGTGTTGTTGTCTATGCAACATATACCAATTTGTCTATATGCAACATTATGTCCAAGTACAGGATCTTGAAAATAAATAAGGTCCAATTGACCCTGATTCATCCTTTCTGGATCCGTCTATGTAAGTCGGAACATACTTTTGAAATAAAACAGATGGAAGGGGATGATATTCAGATCCAGACTCTTGGAAACTACCGAGGAACAAGCATTCGACCCGGGTGGTGCACCCAACAAGTAAAAGACAATTTTTTTCTTAATACACTGCAGTACTAAGGTTCTTGATATACCCAAGAATTTGTCAAGTTTAACAACCTTTGCAAGCACTCACAAAAGAAATGATACTTACAAACAAAAAAAATCGACCCAATCTGCATTCCCAAATAAGTAATTATCTAATATTCACTGCACTTCATATTGTAATAGCATGGCAACTAAGAATTGATAGGTCCATTAAGTCCGGTCTTGGGAATATAGAACCACATAACAATACCCCGGTACCAGCACCGCTAACTGCCATGTCAGCAAAAACCACAACTGTACCAAACCCTTTTCCCACGACATAAACGCTTCGATCCATGCCCAAGAGATGGCATGGCGGCTTTGCCAGCTGGTCAGAGAGTCTGCCAAGCGTGTCCCAGCAGCCATTCTCCTCTTGCCACAACATCAGTTTCTTACCACAACTTTCCTCTAAGCTGAACAAACTCCCACAAACCACCGCCGTGGGGCCCAGAGCTTGGCGGGCTATCTCATTTTTCATGCCCTGCCAAATCTGATGATGTAATAGAAGGATCAGGTTTAGGTTATGGTTAACACTAAATATATATAGGAAAATGAGAATCAATATACTATGAAGAATTAATCCAGGTTGATCTTTGTGAGAGAATGTTTTGCAAGAGTATGCAGGATATTTCCATGTGCTATAATTACTATAAAAGAACTAAAAGTTAAAAATTCTTTTGGCAATGTTATGTTACAGTTTAAAAAACAAAAAATGAACTGTATTCAGGTAAGAAGATTTAATTTTTTGTACAAGAATAAAAATATATAATAAAATTAGTTAGTGTTTTAAAATATCCAAAATTAACTAATTTCTTATGCCAACCACGTAAATGAGGTAATGAAAAATAAGGACAACTCCATCTGTTTTCTCTTTTGAAGGTCTTAACAGGAGCAATGCTTCATCTTATAGTATACACGATAAAAAGCGACTATCCCTTTACCCCTGAATCCGCATCCCCTGAGATGCCACAACATTTGAATTGATACGTGTAAAAATCTGAACCCTTTCAGCATGAATCTTAAAGTGACCCATTTTCTATTAATACATCCCCCGTGAATCTAAATAGGCACCGTTTAAAATCTGCCCGTAAATCCATCAACTCAAAAGTTATCTCAGAGGGATGTGCTCCTCTTTAACCCCCCGCCCCCACACACACACACAAAAAGAGTAAATATATAAATACCTGGTTGGAAGGATGGTACACTCCAGCAAAGCGCACGTTATTCCAGGCAGTTTTGTGGATTGTATACAGCTTCCCATCAAAGGCTATGAACTTCACAATGTCAGCAGTTAGCATTGGGTTTTTGTGAGAATGCCATGTGTCCGAGCTCGGGTCATACACGTCCCATGAGTTGGGTGACAGGTCCGTTATCCCAAGCCCACTTGTGACGAATAGCTTGCCGTCTAGTGATGCTGACACAAAGTAGCACCTATAATAAAAATACTATAACTTATTATGAAAGTTTTCTGATCGTGTATAAGTACACCTGCACAAGTATACTAAGGCCTTTTGTGATCATACTGCTAATTTCGCTTATTTTGATTCAAATCAGATACCAATCTAGTCGTACGAACCCCAAATTTGATTTGGGGATTCAGTCACTAATTGTGAACCAACCTGATGATTAACAATAAGATTGATCTGAATCTGACCCAATTGATGCAAACTTGAGCAACTCAACGCCTAAAACCGGATCCACCTTAGAAGCCAGAAACTCTACCAAAATTCAAAACAATTCTGATGTGATCCTCATGACAACACCCCTATGTGCACAAAATGGATTAAAAAGCCTGGAAACAAAATTTCGGAAATAAACCTGCTTCGGACACTACAGGTGCAATAAAAAATGTTCACCAATATGGGTGAAATGTACCTAGCCATAGGCATTGGAGCAACTCTCTCCCAGTGAAAAATTGACGCATTATAAAAGAACACTTCATCAGTGGCATTCTCACTCAAACCACAACCCCCGAGCAAATACAGTCTCTCTCCTACAGTTTCAACTGCCATCCCTTCCCTCTTTGGGCATGGCGTGGGGACCATACAAATCAACTTCCAGCTACGGGTCGACGGTTGCGGCTCCAGTACACACAGCATGGTATTCCACTTTGAAGTATCCTTGCATAAAGCATACACCCATGTCTCTTGGCAATTGTACTTCTGACGTGTTTGAAAGAATTCCTGACTGCAGAGGAGGGCCCGCCACGTCTTGGACACGCAACTCAGTATAAAATGGTGGTACCTCGGAACCCGTGCCAGACAGAGGAGTGATATCTCGTCAGGTAAGCCCGGTATGACTGGTACATGTGTTGCATCAGTATCCATGAGTTCCTGCTTTGGACTGAAAAGAAGGAAATCTTGAAATCATGACATAAAAATAGGTTAAATTAATGTGCAGCATTAACTGAGATACAACCTGTTGCTCCCAAACTTTCATATTTTATGCAAGTTGGCTTATTTTTTATTTTACACCTCCAAATTTTGCTTCAATTACTATCATTCCACAAAGGAATTTCATGATTACAGATCCTGCACAGGGCTATGGTTTAGATTTACTCCACCAAAAACCCCAGCACCCCCTCCCCTCCACCAACATTTGCTCAATTGTTTGTGAAGTACCTTACTTAAAACTAGAAACTTGTACCACGGCAAGAAATTGTTCATTGTTGCTACCAGGGTTTGGAAAATCTATCAGCAACCCCCGACCCGATTATTGGGCGAAAGAACGCTTGAATCAGAAGAGACTCACCATCCGAGTTAAACCGATTGTCGTAGTTTGTTTGTGACGGATTTGATTTTTCAGATTTGATTTCTTGATTCTTGATTTCGCGTGGGATTGATTGATGATCGGAAGAGATTTGGGGTAGCGTATATTAACGTTAATTAGGAATTGGGAAGAGAGAGAAACATGGGGGAATCGGATGGTTACTAAACAGGCTGCGGAGCAATTTTGTTGGGCTGGGCCACAGGGCCAGCCACCTATCTCTTTTATCTTTCACTAATTGGATTATAGACTCTAAATTTATAAAGATACTAATTTGTGAAATAGAGAGAGTTATTAGGCAGTAGTTATACAAACGACAATTATATATCTGAATTTTTTTCATGAGTAAAGTTCTCGATCGTACATCATATTTTTATATCGAGATTTAATTTTGCTTAACATAATCTCTGTACTAAATTGTGTTTGAAGATCAAATTTTTATATTTTTCTTGAATTCTTTTCCTATCTTTTTAGATAGATAAATAGAGTCTAGCTACTATGACATCAATGTTATTTCAGTCGTAGTAACATTAATTCCAAAACTTATCAAATATATTTTAAACAATGAATCCAGATAGTTTAAACCGATCTACCTTACGAGCGATGCATTTACATGCAAAATTTTAAAATTTTAAAATTCATTTAGTATGAAGTCAAGCGGTAAAAAAAAATATATGTTTTAACCGCTTGACTTTATACTAAATGAACTCAAAAATTATAAATTTTGCATGTAAATGTGTCACTCGTGAGGTAGATTGGTTTAAACGATTTGAATTTGCTGCTTAAAGCCTATTTGATAGATTTTGGAGTCGGCGACACTACAATACAAAAAAGGATATTAAGTTTTCGTGTGTTAGATTCCCCGCACTCAGCACATGTAATTTTCAAATCCATTATTGAGGTGTTACAAGAGTATAACCTTAAGAGAGATAGGGATAACAAGATTTTTTCTATTTCATTCGATAATGCTAGTAACAATGTAGCTTCCATTGAGATTTTTAAACGGTCACTAAACCCGATTATGAATGGTGCAATGTTTCACCAAAAGTGTGCTTGCCACATACTTAACCTCGTCGTTAAGGCGGGCCTTAAAACAGAAGCCGTAAGAGATTTGATCAATAAATTAAAGGATTCTCTGTCCCATATTGTTTCAAACCAAGAAAGAAAACAACGGTTTGGTTTGATGTGCGTCAACTATGGCTTGAGCAAGTTGAAAGTTCCTTGGGATATAGATACCCGTTGGAACTCTACCTATAGGTTTCTGAACCGATGCCTTCCTTACAAAGCCGTCATAGGAGAGTTTTTGAGAGGCTCCACCCCCGAGGGAATGGCATTGGAGCCCAGCCCCGACGAATGGGACCAACTACAAACCCTGAGTAATTTCTTAGGAACCTTTTTTAATGCAACCGTCAAATTATCTTGCTCGTACTCACCGACGGCATTTGAGTTGATCAGACATCTCTATAGCATCTCCAAGGTGTACCGTGAATTGGAGATCGCTGAAAGCAAGTACTCCACTCTCACACCGATCGTAGTTGCCATGAAAGAAAAATTTCTAAAATATTGGGACGATGTACCCCTCCTGGCCATTATCGCAAGCTGCCTCAACCCGGCATACAAGAAGTATTTCACGGTCAAAATAGTTGCAGCGTACAAAGATAATCTACATTTAGACAACACCGGGGTGGAGGCATTCGTGACTTCGAAGTTCGATGAGATGTTTAACATATACCACTCAAGAATGGGTGACAACCAAAACCCGTCTTCGTCCCGTGCCGGTCCTAGGTAACAATTTAAATATCTACAGTATTTTAATCTTTATTATTTATAATATCTACACTATTTGTCTACTAATTTTTTTAATTTTTTAATAGTTCCACTTCCAGGAGCACTAGTAGCGGTGATTGTTAGCAGATTTTCAATCGGAGATCCAACCGCACACATCCACAAATGAGTTACTGAGCTATTTTGCGGGGGTAAACGAAAAAGAAGATGGACTTGACATCATGACATGGTGGAAGAGGAATCAAAGAAACTATCCAACACTGGCGATGATGGCCCGCGACGTATTTGCCGTACCTGTGTCAACCGTCCCTTCCGAAAGTTGTTTTAGTTCGGCGAACAGGATCCTCTCCGACAAACGCAGTAAGTTGGGTGCACATGTTTTTGAGAGACTTGTGTGCTTGAAAGATTGGATTGATGCTGATGAGCGCAACCAACATCGAGATCATCAAGAATCATCATCCGGAGTCGACACTGAAGAAAGCGGTACCGATACGCGGCCCGCGGCTAATTCAGATTCAGACGGTGCGGAAGAGAGCGAACAATGGTATATGAATCCAAACTACTAGATAGGTAGTGTCGGTATACATTTCTAACCTCTTTTAATCTCTATGGTTATTTTTTAAATTATAATTTCTAAACGTTTCAATTAGTTCTTAAATTATTCATTTTAAAGAAGAATTACTAACAAAAAAAAAGTTAGAACTCCGCCTATGTTATTTTACATAGCCGGTCTCCAAGCCCGGAATAAAGGAGGAGGGTAACTTTTATTTTTGAATTTAGATTTAATTTAGATTTAATTTAGATTTAACTTTTTATACCCCTCACAAAACCTAAAAATAAATCACTCAAAATAGCAAATTCGGGCGCTGAACCGACTTATTGCGGGCCGCAATAACATCTCTTGCGGACCGCAATGAGCGGTGGCAGTGAATTTGGCGTGCAGAAAAACTGTAGAAGTCATTGCGGGCTGCAATGGGTATGGTTGCGGGCCGCAATGAATATAAATGGGTATGGTTGCGGACCGCAATGAGTGGGTATGTTTTTTTTGTTTTTTTTTCCTTTTATTTAATTTAATTTAGATTTAAATTAGATTTGGATTCAATTTCAATTTAATTTAGATTTACATTTATATTCAATTTAGATTTAATTTAATTTGCATCTAAATTTAGATTTGAATTTTTATTTATATTTAATTTTTATTTAATTTAGATTTAGATTTATATTATCAATTTAAATTGAACGTTTACAAAATATATTATCAATTTAAAATGTAAACTACAAATTTTGAGATATAAATAAATTATGAAACTATATAATTAGAATGAGAGTTTGAAAATGAAATAAAATTACTCGTGTAAAGAAATAATATTTCGTACGACACGTAATAATATTCGTACGACACGGTAAAAAAAATAAGAAAACAAATCAGAACACAAAATAGAAAACAGCAAAAAAAAAAAGTCTACACGTGCCCGTCCTGCCCGTAGCCCGCTGTACCCGTGCCCGTTGTACCCGTCTACCCGCAACGGGCACGGGTTTGAGACGGCAGGGCGGAGTTTTAAAAAAAAAAACCCGCCTACCCGTGCCCGTTGTACCCGGGTACCCCCTATACCCGTACCCGTCCTGCCCGCTGCCCGGGACGGGTACTGCCCTGCCCTGCCTGCCCGAGGTACCCGTTTGCAAATCACTAGGCCCCGTTCGGCATGGTGGATTAAGGGGTGAAAGATGTATTAATATCCAAAAAAAATATTAAATTTCAAAATCTATACCTTGTTTGATAAGATTTCGAAAACTGCTCAAACCGAATATTATTTTTGGCAAATTCTTCTATGGGCATAAGGACCTATTTGTAAATGAGCATATTTTCATTTTCAAAGTTCAAACAGTCGATCCGACCGTTCAACATTTTCTCCATATTACAATGTACTTGGAGGTCAAATTTTACATTTTTTTTGAATTTTTTTACTATTTATTTAAGATGGGTACAAAATTCAATGGTCTGAATTTGACTAGTTTTGTAAAATACTTAATAGATAGTAAAAACTTCAAAAAAATGTAAAATTTGACCTCCAAGTACATTGTAATATGGAGAAAATGTTGAACGGTCGATCGACTGTTTGAACTTTGAAAATAAAAATATGCTCATTTTACAAATAGGTCCATTATGCCCATAGAAGCATCCCTCTTTATTTTTTCAGTTTTAGGCTGAATTACCGCAGATTTATTTTTCAGTTTTGGAATTCTAAAACTGCAAATTAAATTTGCAGTATTAATTTTTTTTTAAGAAACAAAAAATATCAGAGATAAATGTCAGACAAATGTCAGAGATATAAATATCTTTAAGTTATTTAAGTATCTTTGACAAATGTCAGAGATTTTTTATTTTTCATAAATAGAAGGATCACAATATTTTTTGTATGTATTTAGAAGTGACTTTTGAACCATGATTAATAACTCAGATTCAAAATATTTTTATTTTTTTCGAATAAGACCCAAGAAATATTTTAATTTTCTTACAGCTGCGAAAAATCTGGCTTGAAAAATATTGATCCGGATTATTTGTCGTAGTCTTTCTAATAAATCAAATTATATAGTATTATATCTATTTTAAAGAAATATATAAAATATTTCTAATATTTTAATACACAAAATAAATAAATCATAACATTTTCTGTTTAAAAAAAATTAAAACCGCAAATTTAATTTGCGTTTCTGAAATTCCAAAACCAAAACCGG
>JAJGRW010003725.1:0-38496 GCA_025461045.1 Carex parvula | reverse complement strand
TTTACTTATTTTAAACACCAGAAACAATGCTACTGTTTGCTTGGTTCATTTTTTTTTGTTCATGTCATCATCTATTGGTAATTTCGTTTGTACCTTTAATTATGAACTTTTAATTGACTAATAGCTGAAAACAATCCAACACCTCGGAGAACACTATTAGTTTGTTTTCTTATTTTTGAAAGGAAAAAAAAAATCCCAGAACAATTCTAGTTGTAGCTAGGTTTCAGGTTGTGCTGATCATGTTCACTAATTTAAGCATTAATTATAGATTGATTGACAAAACAATATTCCCTCTGGTACGGACATTATGATCAAATTGATTATTAAGTTTGAATGATTTGCTCATATATATAGGAAATTGAAAATTTGATTTCCAGCTTGGTATTCTTGGATTAATTAATTCAACTGTATAAACTTTGAGATGCTTCCCACACGTCTTTATGTATTGTTTGGGATGATATTTTATTCCATATTCTATACCAACTTCATGTTGACAGAATTTTCTTGTCCGCATGATTCGGTTCCAATTGTAATTTATTTTAGTTGACCTGAAAAAAGTTACTTAATTTGCTATTGCAACGAGAAACCCTCCGTTCTTTGAATTCGGATCCTTAAGTAACTCAAATTTTGAGTGTTGATCCGGACCATCCGCGCGATTTGCTCTGGTTCGATTCTGATCGGACCGTATTTAACTTCAAATTTTGAGCAAAATCTCGCGCTCTCTCTCTTTCCCCAGACATTCACAAAAGTTAAAACTATCCTTGTAACAATCGCTGGTGATGGAGAGGAGCAATGTGTCATTCCGATCCGAGACCTCCTTCTCTTCTCTCTTTTGCTCGCTCTGCATATCTATCTCTGCCACGCTCGATTTGGAATTGTGACCTGTGAATTGTTTGTAATTGGGAAACCTTGATGCCTACTAAAATCAAAGGCCTTGTATCTCTCTTGCCTCTTTGGACTAAAAGGTACGGATCAGCAATATATAATTTCTTCAATTTATCTGGTGATAAGTTCCTTTGATTGTTATTTTTTAATATGAGTTGAAGGTAGATGTGCTATAAAATAGTTGGATTGGATTAACTGTTATACAGGAATTTTAATTATTTTTGCTCGATGTTTTTTTACAAATGTGATAAAAAAAAATGAATTTATATATATGGTCTAATATTGATTGTAAGGAAAAGCATCTGTGCCATTTGAACACACCGTTGCCAAACAATCAAGCAAATTTGAATGTAAATTGTGAATCTTGCCATCAATTGATGTCAAATTGAGACTGGTTGGTTAATTTCCTGCTTCTACTATTCCTTTTTCATTTGTACATTTTTGCTTCCTTTTGATATTAGGACTTTAGCAATCAGCATACTGGAGAATCTGACATGTTTGAGCCGGGATGAAGAAACTAAAACATATATAGAAGGCTCAGAGATGGATAGCATCAGTAAATAGAGTTCTAGCTTTTTAATTTCTTTTGATGTAATTAGTAACAAACATGTAGGTCGTTTCTAAAAGTGTTGTAGGTGGAAACTAGTATATTAGGGAGTTTTTGAAAATTGTAATTTCTTCTAGTTAAGTTGAGATTCTGATTAAATTTTGCTCTTGTAATGCATAGGCTAAGTACAGCTAGTGAATGCATAATGATTGAATAAAGATTTTGAATTTAAAATTATCCTTTTTTATTATTGTAAAAAGTTCAGGTACTTTAGTCTAATATGGGGCAAGGGTTACTGATAGCAATAGTCTGGAGGTGCAATTGTTAGCTTTTGGACTGTTTGATACCAGTAATAGCAACACTGGTACCAAAAAGTTGGTGGCTTTCTTATTTACTGCATTAATTTCTTTTACCGAGCTGTGATGCTTGATGCTTATTTTGGTTTTTCGGGTCTGATTCGAGCAAGCTTTGCTAGGTCTTATTTCTTGGTTTTGTTCTCACAACTGTACACCAGTTGGATCTTTTATCATCTTTCACTTGGTAAACTTATTCTGCCTGATTACCCAAGATGTAGGGATCATTTTCTTAATAAAGCCATGACACATCAATGTTTATATAACCATATTCATCAATTATGTATTTGCACCCGCCTGGTGGAGAGATTACAAAATACACCATGGTCACGAATCAATCATGTACCACCAAAGGAAGAACTGGTACCAACCTAGCACAAATCTTGATTCAACCCTTAAAGGAAAAGGTAAATCATAATTGTATTTACTGGTATGAGATAGTACGAAGGTTTTACAGAGATCTGATTATTTTAAAACAATCAGTGTTTCAAGGAGACCTGTTTACCGTAGATTATAAACCCAATTGCTTCTAATTAAAACTTCAACAAAATTAAGAAAGTACATTCTACCCAAGTCAAATAAAAATACAATTAAAAACTAAATTCTACAAAATTCCATTTATAGGAGCAGCATCTCCTTTACATTGACAAGTTGTGTTACAACATCCTTGATCTTCATTCGTTCTCTTGGTCTTGTCTTTGCACAAGAAAGGCCGGTTCTGAGAATCAACTCTAGGCATGTTTCTAACCTCTCGCCCAACTCGCTTGATTCATTTGAAATAAGCGATGCATCGACGATCTGAGCGGCCGGCAAACCGTTTGACAGTTGATTCCCTACAAACTTTTGAAGAGTGAGGCCATCCTTAAGTATGTCGTCAGTTGGTCGTTTCGCTGTGAACAACTCTATGAGGAGTATTCCGTAGCTGTATACGTCACCTTGCGGCGAGATGTGGTTGCCCACACCATACTCTGTTATTTTTCACAAAAACAATTAATAGTAAAAATCATAACCTATATTTGATCTACATATGTACTTGGTTGATGTGAAGAAATCAAAGATCAAAAGAGGTAAAAAACAAAAGGGGATTATTACCCGGAGGAACATATCCAATGGATCCCTTAACAGCAATCGACGTAGTGGGTGCTTTGTACCCCTTCCCATTTATCTTTTGAAGGATCCTTGCTAAGCCAAAATCACCGACATGAGCAGTCATGTCTTCATCGAGAAGCACGTTACTCGGCTTCAGATCACAATGCACGATTGGTGTTGGACAATAATTGTGCAGGTAGTTGACCGCTGAAGCCACATCTACTGCGATGTTCACTCTTTCGGCAAGAGTTAGGTTTCGGGACCCGATTTTCTGATCCGCTTTTGGATGCACCCACATATCGAGATTTCCATTGGGCATAAACTCAAATACCAAAGCCTTGAATTCGCTACCTGAACTATCGACGCTTGAGCATACAGTCAGTATTTTAAGAAGATTGCGGTGCCGAATATTTCTCAAGGCCTCACACTCTGCCATGAAACTCTTCAATGCTCCCTGCTGCTGGAGATCAAGCACCTTTACCGCTATAAACTCATCGCTGCCCAAATTTCCCTTAAACACAGATCCGTAACCCCCCACACCAATCAGATTATCAAACGAGAAGTCATCGGTTGCCTTTTCCAATTCTGCATATGAAAGATTCAAAAGCTGTCCCTCTAAAGGTGCCGCCTTAAATGAGCGCCTTTTACTCCTCGAGTTTCTCTTTGAGATGAATACAATGTACAAGCAAGGCACCAAGATAACCAAGAGGATTACACAAGCAATAGGAACTGCTATCTTTACTACCAAGTGATTTTTCTTCTTCGGTGCTTTGCCCGGGCAAGCAGGAAGATCCAAGCTCGATATGCCTCCGCAAACCTGGCTGTTTCCTAGTACTGAAACAGCGGTCTGGTTTGCAAAGATACCATTTGTTGGTACTTTGCCGGTGAGGTCATTGAAAGAAAGGTTTACATGCTGCAAAAAGGGGAATTCGGCAAGATAATCAGGGAAGTCACCGGACAGGTTATTATTTGAAAGGTCGAGAACCTTTAGGCCTCTTAAGTTTTTGAAAGAAACCGGAATTGATTCGTTCAAAAAATTGTTATTCATAGTAAGGGTTTCCAATGCTAGACACTGACCAAGACCATTAGGGATTTGATCTGATAGGTTGTTGTAGGAGATATCGAGATAACTAAGGCTCTGGAGCCGAGCAATTTCTGGTGGTAATGGCCCGCTCAACAAATTATGAGACAAGCTGAGATAATATGACAGGGAAGAGAGGCTAAGGAGCTCCTTCGGGATGGATCCGCTCAGACGATTGCGAGAAAGGTCTAAGATATTCAAATTCTTGCAATTGCCAATGCTCGGCGGTATCTCGCCTTGCAATTGATTGTGGTGAAGATAAAACTCATTCAAACGCGTAAGATTTCCAATACAAGATGGTATAGGTCCTGACAATTGATTTCCAAATAGGATCAAACCTTCCAAATTTGTTAGTTGACAAATTGAGTCGGGTATCTTGCCGCTAAATTGGTTGCCCTTGAGCCCCAAGGTGTTCAAATTGGCCAGATTTGAGATCTCCGAAGGAATTTCTCCTGTTATTTGGTTATCCCACATCGTCAGCCATGACAGCCCGGTCGAAAGATTCCCCACCGCACTAGGTAAGCTTCCACTCAGATTGTTCGTGTCTAAGCTCAAGTGGTCTAACATGGTGCAATTGGTCAGAGATTGAATGAAATACCAATCACTCGCTTCCTTAGCTTCGAGATGGTTATCTTCGAGACCGAGCCACGAAAGGTTTTTTAGCATGCCAAAATTTGCAGGAATTTTACCAGAAAATTGATTCTGCGACAAGTCGATCTCTTCGAGACCAGAGATATTGGCCAAAGAAGTAGGAATAAGGCCAGTTAGTTGGTTATCATACATATCAAGTATACGGAGGTTCGGGAGGTAGCTTCCGATGTTAGAGGGAAGTTTGCCTGAGAACAGATTACTGTACACAACGAGGTTATTTAGAGCGGTTAAGTTATAGAGAGAAATCGGAATAGAGCCCGAGAGCATATTAGTTGATACTTTGAAGAAAACGAGGCTACGGAGGTTGCCCAGCTGGGGCGGTAACTCTCCATCAAGGTTGTTTTTACTGAGATCCAAAATGGTGAGGCGTGAGAGATTTCCCAGAGATGCCGGGATGGCACCCGTGAGCGTACTGCTTGTGAGTTGCAGTATGGTAAGAGAAGTAAGATTGCCTAGCTGGGCTGGTATTTGACCGGTGAGGTTGTTCGAGGACAGGTCAAGAGATGTGAGAACGGTTAACTTACCGAGGGATGCAGGGATTTCCCCGGTGAGGCTGTTTTTGGAGAGGTTGAGATATGTGAGGTTGGAGAGATCCTGCAGCTGCGGCGGCACGCTTCCAACAAAGCCATTGGCCGAGAGGTCGAGGAGAGAGAGGGTGATGATGCCTCCCAGGGCAGGAGGTATCTCTCCGGCGATCATGTTGCCGGCGAGCTGTAGTGTGGTGAGGCGCGTGAGGTTTGCCAGAGAAGGGGACAGAGTGCCAGTGAGACTCATAGACTCCAGGACAAGGCCGGTGACGCGCTGCTGTGTGCAGTTGACACCTGTCCACTGGCACAGCGGCACACTGGTGTTCCAGGAGCTCATGGAGCCGGAGGGGTCACTGCTGATTGCAGCCTTGAAGGCGAGCAGTGCCAGCTGGTCGCTGTGGCTGTCATTTCCAGCGCACTCGGATAACTGCGGCCGGAGAAAGAGAAGAGTACAGCAGAGGAAGGAATATAACAGAGAGAGGCGCCCAACGGCCATATGAAATGAGTGGGGTATATGCCTGGGGAAGATGATCTGATCACTGTTTAGTGTTTAGTGTTTTTTTATGACTGGATTGGGTTGCGGCAGCTTTTAAAGTAGTTCAACCTTATCAGTTATCAGCAGGCGCGCCAATTAAATAGACATGAGCAATTGGCGCAACCGCAACTCATTAAGTCAACGGTCAAAGTCTTCCCTTGTGGAAGTTGGCGCAACCGCAACTCATTAAGTCAACGGTCAAAGTCTTCCCTTGTGGAAGTTGGCGCAACCGCAACTCATTAAGTCAACGGTCAAAGTCTTCCCTTGTGGAAGTTGGCGCAACCGCAACTCATTAATTCAACGGTCAAAGTCTTCCCTTGTGGTACTTCACTTCCTCGTAAAAATATTAAATATACCAACGCACCGCATTAATTAATTGAATTTGAATTTGTTCGTTGACAAATATGTAATCCATCATTTCAAAGAGAACGATTCCACACCGGCACACCCTCAACCACTCATCAATATTGTCACACCCCCGGCACACCCTCAACCACTCATCAGTATTGTCACACCCCCGACAATTCTACGCGCGTAACTTTTACCATTCATTCAATATACGTAACGACACATTTTACCATTCAATATACGTAACACAAGACATAGATTTTTTTATGCATTGTCAATAACATCTATTATTTTCTCACATCCTAATTTATTTACAATAATTATCTGACATTTTACAGTGGATGATGCTAGAGATATACCCTCTGCACCATGTCAGATATAATAAGCCCAAATCTCATATCTTTAGGTGGCTCTGCTGTCAATTATAACCCAAACGTCTAACAAACCTGTGAATTCCACAAATTGAAACGGGTGAGAAATAATAAATTATTCCTCAGTGCTAATTGCCACTTAGGTCATTTGATTCGAAAGAAATTCATATTCATAATGAAATCTCCGCACGAGAAACTAACAGTTCATTTCATAATAACAAATGCAAATGCCCAATAATAGTATCCAATTGAACAACAAAAATTACATAAATAAATCAGAACTCTAAGGATCTTGTCAGAATAAATGATTTAGGTCAAAATCTTTTAAACCATAAAGTCTGGTAACGTTTGGTTTATTAACTTTACAATTTCTAGTCTGGTAACACTGACAGATACAATAACATGTATATGTTGTGTTACGGCTTAGATTGTTCTAATTATCCTGATACTTTGTTAACAGAAACATTACATAATCAATATCTCAATACTGTCATTATCGGAAAGAAAATTAATGATAAGACAATTCTAACTATCTGACAATTGGTTAACAGAACAATACGAAATCAATATCACAATACTGTCATTATCGGAAAGAAAATCATTGATAAGACAGTTACCACAGTTCACTAGTCTTACAGTCACAATTCATATTTATTCAATATCCCTAACCAACCAGTACTGGGTTCAGTTGGGGTCATTTACCATATGCGCATAAGAGTCCTGGAGTAAAGTCTAGTAGCTAGCTAGACTTTACGATATATTAATCATTTTTCTCCACTATATGGAGGTTCAAGGATTACAGTATTGAATATTCAATCAATTCAATCACTGTGGTCTCAATCAATTATTTGCAATAAGAATCAATCAACCGATAAACAATATTAACATGACAGTCAAAAATCTTACTTGTAATTCAGTTCCAATTGTATTGGGTTATGTATATGATGCAACAGTTCAATCAATGCAGTCAATCAAATATTCAAAATGCACAGCGAGTTACGATTTAATTCCTAGTCATAAATCTCAGACTAATTCAATAACCCCGCATCTAATATCGTAGGGCAAATAGAGCGATCAACCATTGCATATTAATTGTTCCGAACAGTCCTGTTAACACTACATCAAAAAGGAGCATCAGCGACCGGTTTTTCGGTCGCAGAAAGTAAAGGCGCCGGTCGCAGATAGTAATTCCAATCGTAGAAAGTCAATTTCGATCGCTGATACCCCGGTCGCTGTAAGCATTGTCGCAGATACTCTTCTGATGACGTCACCGGTCGCTGAATGACGTCATCTGGTCGCTGATATTTTTTTTGCGACTACTTTTTTTTTGTCGCTGTTTTTTTTTCTGACGTCAAAAAAAGGTATCTGCGATCAAAAAAACGGTCGCTGATATTTAAAACCGGTCGCAGAAAGTCTTCTGTCAGATTTTTGGAATTTCTTTTATTATTTAAATTTGCACCATTTAATAATTGGTACGACACGTACCAACATACAATATAAACATACAAACAAATTTAAACATAAACATCGATATATACAATAAATAAATACAAAACATCGATATATACACATAATACAAGACATCGATACATAAATATCGGGAAACTGTATACCATATCATCAAACATAAACATCGAAATGTCAAGTAATATAAACATAAATGTTGAATAACATAAACAGATAATCTAAATGTCAAGTACCATCTAAACCAGGAATGTCAACACAAACATCTGAACAAGATATAAATACCTAAACTAAGCAGTACCATCACCGCCAACATCCGACCCTGCCCCTCGTCATCATCGCCGTCATCATCCTCGTCATCCTGAGGAGCGGGGATCGAGGCCTGCTGCGAGCCCGAACCTTCCTGTGAGATTGTAAGAAAGTAGTTTAGATAATTAGGATTTAGGGTTTAGGGTTCACAATTAAAACATACTGAAATATCGAATTTCGTACCTGAGAAGCTCTGAAAGCTAAGTTAATCTGCTCGGTGATCTTGGACATAAACCGATCCTCCATCCTATCAAGTACCCGAGAAGATATCATATCGATATACTCTTCTGTGAGATGCAGAGCCGGCGGCAAAGAAGAATATGACTGTGAAGAATGCGACTGAGCGCTGTTAGACCCACTGGAGCGAAACATGCCTCTCGTCTTGCCTGGAACATTAAAAATAAAACAATTAGTATTATCTTACAAAACTAAAAATAAATTTAAAATTGAAGTGACTTTTTATTTTACCTAGAGCACCGAGACCATAGTTATCGTCGTGGGCATTCTGATCAGATATTCCCGTAGAGTACCAGACGTCGCCGTCGTACGCGGGCCATGAGCCTCTATCCTCTCCATACTTCTGCACCATAGCTCTCTCATATTTTTCCTGCAAATTTTGTAAAATATAACAAGAATGTTATGTACAACAGGAACCATGATATTTTATAAAACGATTCAAAAGTATTATTACCTGTGCGTTTTTAGCCTTGCCGGTAATGTATTCCCCCGTCTTCTTTTTCGTATGGGTAGGCTGGAACAGCTCATCGGACCATCTGGGTTCGCGCCCTTGTTCTTGCTCCTGTTAAGAATTTGAAAGACAATTTCATTTAAAAAAAGATTATCAAGGTTAGTTCGATTAGATTCAATTGGAATGAAAATAGATTAATTTAATGAAAAACAACTTACGAAGCGCTGTTTGTGAACAAGCATGTTCACAGACGTTGTGGCCCCTGAACCTTCAGCATTGGCCCTATTTGAAGCATTCCGCTGGCTCCGATTGGCAAAAACGTCACTACGGCCATATGAAAATCATCATACCAGTCGGTAAAAATCCATCAAAATATCCCCAAATTTCATTAACGTAATCACATCGAGAAAATCAACAACTCGTATGCGATATTTAACAATTTGTTTTCTACATCGTAATTCAAATTTTCGTCAAGGAAAAATTCAAAATTGGGGCTAAATATACATTGAGCATGGCCCGTCAGTGCATACCAGTACCGAGACAACAAGAAAATCAAGAGCAAAAATTCAGATTTTAGCACACACCCAACCCAGAGCCGCATAAACAAGGAACAAGCAAGCACACACAACAAGCAAGAATTTAAAGGGTGTGCTTAGATATTTACCCGAGCGAGAGAGAGATGCAGATCACAAGTGACGGTGGAAATGACCGATACCAAGGAAGCACCTCCCTTCTCGACCTTCACAAATCAGCAAGGAGCACTAGCCACCACACCAGAAAGCTCCAGGTGACACAAACTAGCACCAAGAGCAACAACAAGAACCGAAAGCACAAGCCCACATAATCGCGCGGGTTCGGGTGGGAAAAGAGGTGGGGTTCGGGGGAAAAACGGAAAAGAGGCGGAGTTCGGGCGGGAATCGCGCGGGGGCACAGAGACGGGGTTCGGATCGGCGCGGGGGGCACAGATCGGCGTGCTTTTTTTTCTTTTTTTTTGGCTAACCTAAGATGCGGGAGACGGAGGAGACAGAGGGAAGGTTCACGGCCTTTTTTACGACACACTTCTGCGACCAGTCCAAAATGGTCGCTGAAAGGTTTTTGCGCCGGTCACAGAAAGTGTCGTCGCCAAAACCATTTCGCGGCTTTTTTTTTTTGAAAAAAAGAAACCTATCAGCGACCGGCGACTTCACTGGTCGCTGATACTATAGTTTGCTGTAGTGTAAGTCTCATTCCACAGTACATATGCCTATAGCATAATAACATGTTCTCAATTAATACTAATAAATTATCGTCACAATACAATATACATATACTAACAACTAATTGATCACGTGTGTTTCTTATTCGTTGCTAATTAATGACTTCATTTATTAATTATTTGCTTAGTTCTTAACCTTTAACATACTTTACTTTATACTTTTAATTTCTGTCTTATTCAAGGTCCAACAATTTCCAATGCAACGTTCAAAGTCTAATACTGTAGGGCGTAGAAAGTTGCACAACGGTAGAAGGTGTGTGCATGCATTAAATGCCTCATGGTTCAATGCTCTCTTATTTTTAAGACATGGGGAGAACATCGAACTTGAAACATTTACTTCTTTCTACAATTCCTTCGGTTCACCATCGACAGACCTACTGTTCATAATCAGTCTATCGAGATAGTTTATTGATTGTGGGGACGTTTAACTCCCAGCGGGCGCAAGTCTCAGCTGTTAATTACATCAGATGACCCTTCCAAGTTATTACTGAATACCTCGTCCATTCCGGGATTTGTGCCTATTTGTTGTGAATTGAATAAGGGGGCTAAAGGGGGACTCATGTATTGATTTTGGTTTGCTTAGGTTTTCTATGCATTTGGATATATGTGTGTGTGTGATTTTTATATTAAAATAATATTTACTGTATTTTAGAATAGGAATTTAAATATTTAAGAAGCATATGTACATTATTTATTTATACTTATCTATGACATATTTATTTGCATTTTTTTTGTTAATCATTTATGTCATTTGATTTTAAAAGAAGGGTATTTTGGTCATTTCAGGATTTGGCTGATGCTTGGATATATTCAATTTTAATTTAGAAACATGAAGGATTCCATTTGGGTTCATTTGGAGGTGGTTTGAGTCAATTTGGACTTAAGATGAAAAAGTTATGTTTGAAAAGGACTGAGAAGGACTTATTTGTAAATTATTTATATTTTGTCAAGGGTTTGTTTACAAAGCCGAGAGGATATGAATTTGTAATTTGGGCTTTATGTGGGGTTTTAAGTGAAAATTGGGTCCTTAAGGACTTGTTTGAGATGATTTTAAGCTGTCAAGGGTCTTTTTGTAATTTGGTAAGGACTGCGCTGTGAACTGAGTTTTGTCAGAAGGACTTATTTGTAGAAGAGCCTTGATTCGATGATTTAGGTTCCGAGATTCACATGTTGGGCTTTGAGATGTGGATTTGGGCTTTATGATTTGTGTTAAACATCTTTGATTTAATCATGGGCCTTGGGATCTAGTCATCAAACTTTGAGATTGGTGCACAACGTTGAGATTCGCTCAAGGGAAGTCTCTCATTTAATCTGACAGGTGGGTCCCCTGAGCAGTGGGCCATGCGGCCATCAAACTTGATTTTGGGCCTTTGGATTTCTTTTGATCGCAAGATTCGGATTTTTAGTTTAAAATTTGATTTGGCGCTGAGATCCGACGGTTCGTGCAATTTTAAACTCCGCGCAGGGTTGATGAACTGGGATTTCGTCCCCGATCTCAGGTTTTGAGCTCCGGTGACCTCCCGATCACGGCAAGGCGAGGGACAAGCATGATTAGCATCGCCTTGATCTCCTGAGTCCGTAGCATCTGTCGTCGGCGGCTATGGATTGTCGAAGGTGGCAATTCATGGCCAAGGGTGGATTCTGACATCAAACTTAGTCTTCGATTAGATTTCTTTGTATTCCCTTAACGATTTCTTTCAATTGGCTGTTTGTTTATCATTATATTGTGACATAAGAATTAGTCATAGCATTGATTTGAGATTTAATCGAGATCTAAGCATGACTCGAGCTATGATACTTCGACTTAGCTTCGGTTTAAGGTTGATTGGATTAACAAATCTTCTCAATCATAATTAAAGCACATAAAGAGTTTATTTAAGCTCTTTAAGATACTCTAATGATGACAGAGGCTTAATCATGACATGAATCTCGAATTTGAGGTATTAGTGAATATGAGTCACATAAATCCTTTATAACACTGAGTCACTTTATCTTTTTATATTGATTGACAAATATATATTTCTTTGTTACTAGATCACAGATAAAGGTTTAAATTAAGCTCAGAACAAGTTTCATAATTTTTTGTGATTTTATTTCCATTTTTAAACATTTGTTTAGGCAGAAGGGTATTAGAGGTCATTTTGCCAATTTTAATTGCTGGATTTTCTTATTTTGGAAGCTGAAAATTTGAAAATTCATAGAAAATAGAAATAAAATCCAAATAATATAAAATTTGCGTCCATTTTGTGTATTTTGAAGTCTTCTATCTAACTGTGATATTCATTTTTCAATTTGGTCTTTAAATTATTTTTATTGCTTAATTTACCAGCAAGTCATCTTTATTTCTCTAATGCTGGAATTTCTGTTTTTGATGCTGGACTTTGGAAATTCATAGAAAATCGAAATAAAATCAGAAAAATGTGAAATTTGTGTCCATTTTATGTGTTTTGAAGTCATTAATCTGACTGTGCAATTTGTTTTTCATTTTGAGCTCTGGAGTGACTTATGCTGTTCATTTTGTAAACAGGGGTCAAATTTGGCATTTTGAAAGGTACTCATGTACCAGTAGCCTTTATTATGCTTTTCATTGATCAGAGTCAAAATAACGATAATTTACGTAGGGTTTTGGCTTAGGTTTTGCATATTTTCTCATACTTATGTTTAATAATTAGAGAAAAAGGCTACTGTCACCCTTCTTTATGTTTTATTACAGAAAATAGGTTTTGGGACTATTTTACATCAAATGAAGCAAGAATCGGGTCAATCGGATAAGCGACGCTCATCGACTAAGTCTCTGTTACGGTCTGTATTGCCTGATACGGACCCAGCCCAATTCGGACCGTATCAACTGATACGGCCAGCAATGAAAGTCTCAATTCGGACCGTATCACCTGATACGAACCGTAATGAAAATCTCAATTCGGACCGTATCACCTGATACGGACCATAATGAAGGCTCCCTTTGGGGAATAACCGCTGACAGCTGTTTCCAGATCAGTTTCTTAGCCCCTACTCAACCTCCAGACGTCCCTCCACTCCTATATAAGGCCCCTGGGCAGAAGAAGAAGTTATCTTTGTAATTAGGGTTAGATTTGATTAAAGTGAGAAGAGAGGAGTGCTTGTAACTATGCCGTTCCGCGGCTAAGTTCCTTTTCTTAGGGCTAGGCAGTAAACATTATCACTCTTGATGTTTTGATATATATATTTATGTTGATTATGGTTTCTTGTTGTTGTACTAAAATGCTTTTGTGATTTACTATCTCTTCATCTAATTTCAATGATCTAGTTTGAGTCCGTTAGGGTAGTGACAGTACTTTAATGGTAAGAGAAACTATTTGTATGAATTAGTCTCGTCGAGATCTATTAGGTTTATCTGAAGAAAACCTTAGCGGGGAAACCATAAACCAGACCAACAAAACGCGTACCAAATTCCATCACATGCGTAAAGTAATTCGCAGTGATCTGTGTAGTAATTTGGGGTATTTGAGAGATCAGACATTTGCGTAAAGTAAATCGCAGTGTCCTATGTATAATCTCGGTGAAAGATCTGTCATTCTTGCGTAACATAAATCGCAGTGACCTATGTGGTGTCTTTCATTAAAACAATAACAGGAAATCAGACGCAACAGGAATATATTGTCAAGGCGGATTGAGTGGCAATGGTGTGCCGAAACCCTAGGAATTCTCAAACTCTATCTTTATTTTAATTACTTTTAATTGCTTCCTAATTTACATTGATCAAAACAACATCTCTCAATTTTCAGATTTCGTCTAGCCTTTCGAAAGATTGTGATTCGATCGCTCAAAGCATTGAACCAATATTCCCTGTGGATCGACCTCATATATATACTACTCGATAGGATTGTGCGCTTGCAGTCCGAACTGATAGCATTTCCGAGTTTATAAATATTAAAAGAAACATTGCTCTCTTTTGAGTGATCACTAGTACAAAAAACACCTACTCCGACTGTTAAAAAAACCCTACACCGACTGTTATCAAGGCGTCGGTGATGGCGCCGCCAGTATAGGTACATCTATACTGACGGTTAAATAACAGTCAGTGTAGAGAACAAACACCGACGGTTTAAGTAAACGTCAGTGTAGGTATTAACACCAGCCGTTTTTAACAAAAAACAGCCGGTGTAGCCAGCCTACACCGGCTGTTTTCTGAAAAAACAGTCGGTGTAGGATGCCTACACCGGCTGTTTTTTGTTAAGAACAGTCGGTGTAGGATGCCTACACCGGCTGTTTTTTGTTAAGAACAGTCGGTGTAGGCTGCCTACACCGGCTGTTTTTTGTTAAAAACAGTCAGTATTGGCCTTGTACACCGGCTGTTTTTTGTCAAAAACAGTCGGTATTGGCCTTGTACACCGGCTGTTTTTTTTATAAAATTGGCGTTGTAGGCGGCCTACACTGGCTGTTTTCTTTGAAAACAGTTCTGAAATATGGTCACTAGTTTGTTCTAAAAACAGTCGGTGTCGATCCTAAAAACAGTCGGTGTTTGTTCAAAATTTTGGCGTGGTTCTATTTATATCGGGGCTAGCCTCCATATTTTGCTAGCAATATATTAATCTTCGGCATTCATTAACATTAATTAGGATACCATGCAATTAATTTGAGCAACACAAACAATAATAAAACACAATATAAACAACAGATCTTATATTTCTTTTTAGTAGAGGCTACCAAGCAAATATATTAGAAATGAGATAATACATAGAAACTGCACCACTGTCTACTCAAATCCAAAGATAACTATTCCCTACCTATACACCTGAGGCACCTCTCATATATTTCATTCAAATCCAAAGATAACTCAAATCCAACAGATCTTATATTTCATTCACCAAAAACACATTATAACAAAATTTACATATATGAGACATTTACAAAATATGCATATGAACATAACAACATATATTGCATTTTTTATAAATAGTTTAGAAGTTCTCCAAAAAAAACTCACACCATTTTCGTGTTATTGCATGAAGTTGCGTCGGCGTATATTTTGTTATCGGTAAATCACACTGCATGAATACAAATTGAGAAGTTAATTATATTTAATCTATATGAAAAATTAATCAAGTTCTATTATAAAATTCATACATTAGGAAATACGTCAAATTGCGTAGTGACTAGGTCTTGCATGTGTTTCATGACGTAAAATCCACACACCTTGCCGCCTACTTGCTTAGGGCTCTGAAATGTTCCATTTAAGTAAAATCAATAATTAAGATTATGTAGCTATAATTAAGCTCCTTTCTCTTTTGCTTTTGTTTTTTTTTTCTGTTGGGGGCCATCATTTGAGAATGAATTTGGTAACATTCATAATAATTAATAATAATTCACAATAATTGGACCTCCTAGCACAGAACTGCCAGAATTTTTTTCTTACCATATTTAAAAAAATAAACTGACCAAGTGACCAGGTTTGCAACCAAGTGACCAGCATTGGGAAAAATAAATCCAAAATTACCAGGTTTGCAACCAAGTGACCAGCAGGCCAGTTGCGCAGCTATTCGATGCGCAACTTTCATTGACATTATTTTTAAACATCGATTCCGTCAAATTAGATGTAGTCGAATTAATCTCAATTAACGCAAAAAAATATTGGTAGCGCAGCTAATAGTTGCGAACCCGATAGTTCTGAATTTTTTTCCAAAACAGTGCTTGAAAGATGGTACCAAATTGATTTTACAAATAGATGCTTTTCTGGACAGCAAGGGAACAAAAATAAATTCAAATTAAGTATCAAATTAAAATTCAAGTGTAGAAGTTGACACCTTGATGAATTTCCACTTGCATTCCGTTGATCCCTCCTTGTGCACTCCTCCGGCCTCCACATAAGATTCAAAAATGCTGAAATTTATTAAATGTCAAGGAATTAATTAGTAATTACCAACAAATAATACGTTGATTGTAAGTAAATGAAATTAGAAATTACCAACAAATAGTATTGCTCACTCTTTAAATGGCAACGTGATATCGTAACTTGGTTCCGTTGGCGGTAGAGAATCAATAACATACACCATATTATCACGCATGACAAAAACGAAAAGCGCCCAGTGTTTACTACAATAATAAATAGTAAGAATCAATCTACATATGTTGTTAAACGTATATACATTACTCAAATAAAAGTAACAACTAACCTCTGAAAGTATGGTCCAAGGATAAATTTCTTATCCTGCATATTATTCAATGACTCGAGCAAGTAGCTTGAAGCGGCCTCCTTTTGAGCAGAATTAAAAAGTGATGAAGATATTCTACTAGGGTCTAAAAAACCGATGTCAACCTCGCGACCCAGATCAGTGGCAAGTCTCTTTAAATATCTGAAAATCATTACAAGAGGTGTTAAGGAAGTTTTATTGCATTGCACTTAGAGGATTACCACACAGTATTGTAGTGCCATACCAGTCAGATCCTTTTGACATTCTTTTTGGGCACCTTATTGCTCAATTGCTTAACTGGTTCTTAAGGGACAAACTATGAGCCAAAATGTACCTCTTTTCTTTCATATGGTCTCTATCAGCCATCAAGAAACACGTAGGCAAATAATACTAAATCAGGAACTGTTTTGTGAATTATAGAATATTGTTTTTCAATTTACTAAGCGGAAGAGAACAAGCAAACTTATAATTTTAGCATCCAACATGAAAAAAAAATTGACAAACGGAAACCTTTGACTAAGGAACAAAGTTTAGAAGGGGTTGAAATTCACCCAACCTAAACCTTCCACAGTTCACAATTTTTTATTATGTGAGGTGTGCATAACAATTTATATTAATGGGACCTTGGTTTTGTTTGATTTTAGGAGTTGTTAAACTCTTCTTTGAAGAAAATTGCACTCAAGTTCCAGATTTTTTGGCTGTATTATATACTTGATTTGTCATAGGAAGATTTCTTCTTTTAGGTTAGTCTTCATTTAGTATAGTTAGATTGTACAAGGTAATAATGGACCGTATCAGTGAACCAGCATTTGGCTTGTGGCAAAGAGCAATGCTTTATTGAACTCTCAAACTCCATCTTTCTCTCAAAAAAATATATAATAATTCCTATCAAGATCAAACTCACTGAAAGCTTAAGAAACCTAATAAAATTGATTGGTGATCTTGAAACTACGTAAATGTTGAAATGAGTTAATTTTGAAATTAATCACTATGCGTATTAAGTTGAAGAAACTCACATAACCCAGATGGATATTATTGAAACATCGAGCATGTCTTGCTTCGCTAGATCCGTCAAGTCATTAAACCCTAAGTTGATTAGCGTCGACTGAGGGAGTAACGCACCCTCCTTAATTTCCAAGAGGAACCCATTCTTATCATGCGGTTCTCTCATCACCCTCTCATTTATGGCTGCGAACTCGGGTCCCACCCTCGCTAACAATTTCTTTGGAATAAGCGCCTTACGATGCATGGATTTCGCCACTTCATTAGATGCCGACGCGGGCATTGAAACATCTTGGTCTATACACTAGAACAAAATAACAACTTGTTAAATATAGTGGTATAACAACTTGTTATTTATATAGATATAGTGTCTGGTTTCAGGGAATCAATAGAGAAAAAATATTAAATTAACTTGAAGTTCTGCGCCCTACAGATAAAAGTCTTCTTTAAGCTTTTGCCCACCTAACATCTTTGACTGAATGTAAAAATATTAAATTCATATACTAATTTCAAGTCGAGTTGAATTGGGTTCGGATTAGTTAGGGTTGAGTTGGTTCGGGTCAGGTTATGTAGGTGATTGGGATTTAGCTAATTTTTTTTCATTGTAAAGAAGGCAATCAGAGGAATCAGATCAGATGTGGATCGAGTCAGGTTTGCATCAGTTATGTATAGGAAGAACATTGTTGGATTTTGGGTCGATTTCATTCGAGTTTCAGTTCAACCAATTGTAATAGGTTTCAGATCTTCATGGCGAAATATGTAGGTGATTGAGAATAAACTATCTGTAGTGGCTTAAAGAAGACTTGTTATTTTTATAGATATAGTGTCTGGTTTCAGGGAATCCATAACACAGATGCAACTAATGAATTTCTCTCATTAGCTAGCTCCTCCCTTTAAGAATAAGATTATTTTTTCCAATAGCTAAGGCTGGTATGAGTTGTTTCATACACAAGTACCCATTACCCAAATGGAGTAATCCATAAATAAATTTCAACACCACAATTTCATATATCACACTATAATCTTTTATAATATTAGAGAAAAAGTCTGAAAATGACCCTTGAACCCATAATTTGGTATAATTGACCCCCAAAACATTTTATTTGTTCAAATGAACCCTTCAGTTGAGCCCCTCTGTCATTTTTTTACTACTGGTGCTGTGACGGTGTTAATTTAGATGCAACAAGGCAGTTATTTTTTTTTCTTCGCAACTGCAGATTAGGCAAACCTTCAAAAGGAAAGCTTTATATCCTAGTAATAGACAATCTCTTAATAAAGATGACTGATCAAAGAAAAAGAAGAAAAGAATCTGAGAAATGCAGTTCCTTTTATTTTTCTTCTTTTTAATGAGCAATTCATTGAATATTCCAGTGAGGGGAGTGTTCAGAAATACCAAACTCTAGCTAACAGAATAGTAGATTAACTGCTAGTTCTTTACACTATATTATATAAATCCGTTTGTTTTTAGTGGATCTTCCAAATTAAAATACATAATAAATAAAAATATTAGTTCACCTCGTCCAAAATAATCGAATCTTTCGGCCATTGAATGAAACTTCCGAAGGTGTCTTCGATTTTGACAAAATCCTTATTAACTTTAGTTGGAAGAGGAAACTTGAGATACATGTCGTCAACAACAGAATCCACCTGCACCTTCATGTGGTCCTCTAACAGAGGCACACAGTGGACTGATTCGTCCTCCTTCCACGGCCATACTCTAGCATTCGCGATCTTAATGTGCTCCTCTCCAACTTTACAAGTGAGATAGCAAGGTGAGATTACCTGCAATTAAAGTACATTTGTCAATTGAAAGTGAGATAGCAAGCTTTTGTATATTTGTTTATTTTTCATTCGCAATCATGTATAGTAGGAAGTTAAACAAGATACAAACAGTCCAGAAACCAGATCTGTGTAAACTGCTGCAAAAACAGTCCAGAAACCAGTCGGTGTAGGGTTTTTTTAACAGTCCAGAAAAGGAACCAGAAAAGCTCTTGTTCTGGACTGTTTATATGTGTTTAGATTAGTAGCGCAGGGTTTTTTTAACAGTCCAGAAAAGGAACCAGAAAAGGAACCAGAAAAGGAACCAGAAAAGCTCAGTCCAGAAAAGCTCAAGATACAAACAGTCAAGATACAAACAGTCCAGAACAGCAACATATATAAACAGTCCAGAAAAGCTCTTGTTAGACAGATATTGTCCCCCTCAATCAACATATATAAACAATTGATGGCAACAATTAAGTTCACTTTTTTTTTCTAATAACCCAGTTACTTGATGCCAAACTATCACGAATCTAAGTTAAACAAGATACAAACAGTAAAATCTAAGTTAGAAAACATAGTACAACACGTCAATTGGAGAAAATGCCATCACTTTCAAATTTAGTTGTAAATAAAAGTAATGATACCAGAATCGAATCTAGAGGGCTTGTTGTAACTGCATTGGAGTGTTGACTGCTACGACGAAATCCCGGACTGTTTTGATCTGGCACAGCTTGTTGCATTTTGGACAAGGCAAGTATTGCAGCCCGCATATCGCTCATCTCCTCCCTCATCTCCTCCCTCACCTTCGCGTAACACCGTCTTTCTATCTCCTCTGCAAAATCCTTCATTTCAGCTTGGTTAAGTCCCCTCTTTCTCGAAGCCCTATATGCCTTTAAGCCTTGTTTCCAAGTCACGTGCGCCCCAAGACCTCTCGTCCGACCTGGATGTTCTGGGTTCCCTAGAGCAATCGTGAGCACATCACTCGAGCCACTGACTTCAAGGTCCCCCGAGTCGACCTTTTGTTGTGTGTCTTTCTGTTGAAAAAATGTAAGAAATGAGTACAATTGCAAAAGAGACAATTGCAAAAATCACTCGAGCCACTGACTTCAAGGTCCCCCTCCAGCTGTCTTTCTGTTGCACAAGACTATGAATTTTTTCACTTGAATAATCCCTTTACAAGAGACAATTGCAAAAGAGCACAGTACAGTGTCAAAACAGACCCAAAGAAGGCACCGGTACCAGTGTCAAAACAGACCCAAAGAAGGTTAATCGTAACGTTTATAGAAGGCTTATTGTAATATATTTTGAATCAGTGGCTCATGGTTTTTGAACTGGTGTCTGGTGGTGAAGAAAAAAAAAACTATCTATTTAGAAAAATAAATAACAAAATGAGTTTACAATTACATAAAACAGAATATATGATATAACTAATCAAATTAAAATAAACTCATTCACACATACTATTTTTTAAAATCAAATTTAGCAATCTAACTCAAAATTATATGAACTGAAAATACATCTGGTTCCTTCTTATTACAAGTAAATAACAACTTAGATAATATATTTCTTGCTTTTATATAAAAGTTGGTACTAACGCTGTTTTAACTGTGCAAATTAGATAAAATTTTGAACTGGTGTTAGGTGGTGAAGAAAATATAATAACAGAAAAGGCACCGGTACCAGTGTCAAAACAGACCCAAAGAAGGTTAATCGTACCAGTTTATCGAAGAGAAACAGGTACTAGTGTCAAAACAGACCCAAATGTCAAAACAGGTACTAGGTACTAGTGTCAAAACAGGCACCGGTACTAGTGTTTATAAAAATTATTGTAATATATTTTGAATCAGCAGTGCAGCACTAACTTATTGTATTTTGAATCTAAAGCTAGTAATATATTTTGCAGCAAACGTTTAAGGCTGTTTTAACTGTGCAAGTGTTAATAAACTGCAACTTGACAGATTTATGAGCAGATTTACGGAGCACTTTATAAACTGCAACTTGGCAGATATATGAGCAGACTAAAGATGCACCAGATAAGTGATGTATTCCATCATGTTAAGAATTAAGATGCCAATCAACACTTACAATGCTATTGATCAGAGCTTGGGTCTTTGCAGGGGCCGTAAGAGTCCCATCTGGTAAAGTAATCATTCGTCCCAAGACGTACTGTTGGCACCTTTCATCCTTAATATCTCGGATAGGTGCCAAATCCTCTGAGTTCTCTTTGAATTTTTTCTTCCAGATGCGTATTTTTGCCTCGTATCCACGGGATCCTAAGAGGTGTGGGTTGTCATTCCTCTTGGACAGTTCGCAATTTTGGTCACTTAATTTCTACAATCGAAGGAAACATGCATGTTAGGTATACAAGAGAAAAATAGAAACGAAAAGAAAAAATTAATGATTTGATGAAATCCTACCTGAAACTCTGGCGTCGACTTCTGCCTCACAAATTCTTTCCAAACTTCTTCACTTATCCACGAGTATTTGCTAAATGGAACTCTGTCCTTCCTTATGTAAAACCTTACGAGATCACTCTTAAAATTTTTCCATGCCGAATTCATTTTCTTTTTGGCATGCTTGAAGCCCCTTTCTTTCTTTATTCCCCAGGTTTGCTGCAGCACAAATTATCACATAAGATTTAAAAGTAAAATTATATTCGTCACAATTTTTATTATTTGAACTTAAGTTGTACCTTTATCTCCTCCCAACACTCTTCCTTCAACTTCTTGTCAACAACCTTCCAATTCGGAATAGTGATGGGAAATCTCTCTTTCGACACATTTGCAACGTAAGTCTTGTATTGGCTCAACATTTTTCCCTTTGGATGCCCATGCTTGTTGAACTTGATACGTAAATGCTTCTTTGCTAACTTAGCACAAGTGGTCCGACCTCTCGTCTTTTTTGTGGTGCTTCCTCCTCACCACTCGATTCATCGGAAGTGGATAAAGGATTGTACAGCAGCATATCCATCCCTGTAAATACATAATTTAACATTTCAAAGCATAATTTATGTTTCAGCCAACATTGACATCAAGGAATCAACCTATTGTTTGGTACTAGACAAAATAAATGGGAATTTGTTCATTTACCGGGAATTGCTCCACTTTGGTTTTGATGGCTGCTGCCTTCTCCAAGCATGGGTTGCTCTTCACCCGACCTATCACAAACGATATCGGTTACAATTGTCACAAAAAAATAGTTAAAAGGAAACTGAGTTGAATGTAATTTAACATTATTCAACAATTTCAACAATTTATTCTTAAAATATACCTAGAAGGATCAGCCTCGATTGAATCCATCTTGCTCTTCTTTTATTCTTCTTCTTCTTTTTTTGTGGTTCCTCCTCCTCGGTACTTGATTCATCACAAGAAGTCGAAGGATTATACTCCTCTATGGGATCTTCACTCGACATTTCAACCCTTCTCTTCCTCGTTGGATCTGGTTTCTTCTTATTGGATGGACCGTTCACAACACGTGATAGAGTGGGAATGCCAAGTTCGTCCATCCTCGTATTGATCTCGTTGATCCTCTCTTCCCTGGCCTTTTCGATCTCCAATGGAGGTTCTCCCATATTGGCCTATTAAATTACAGCAGCAGCACAGAAATTTAATAATTGCTAACAAAGATAAAATACAGCATCAATGATAAAATACAGTCAAAGGCAGTATCAAAAGGCAGTTTACAGCAGCAGCCCCGCTCAGTCCCCGCTGATCTCCTTTATTTGCTAACAAAAATCTAATGTATACAAGTCAATTTGTTACCATATCTTGATTCCTGTTGATATTTCAGCCAACATTGGAAGAACTTTTCCTTCATGTTCAAATTCATTAACTGATTAAAATTCTCATAAAAGAGAACTAATTAAAATTCTCATAGACCAGAGAAGGGGGGTATCTGATATGATATGAGATCAGGTTGCAATGAAAAAAGAGAACTATGAGTTGTTATTACCTCAAATAGAGGTAAACCAGAGTCCCAATTTTAGTTACCCCAGTATGCAATGAAAAAAAATCAGCACTTTCATGTAAAATTTAATTTCTTAACTAGTGTGAGTTATTATTCAGCACTTTTATGTAAAATTCAATCTCAAATAAAAGAAGATAACTAATAAGATAACTGCAGTATACAATGAACATTTTTAAGATTAAAACAGATTCGGAACTAGATTAAATAAACATCAACAGTATATTAAGAATGCAAATTAGGAGACCCTATCAATGCAATAATTAAATAGACTTAATAGCAATAATTTCAATCTAGGTCATAATAGAATAGATGCCATGGCATGCATACATATTCAAATCCTGATACCGTGTAATTCACCAGAGCAATCACCGTGAGAGGTTGTAATACTAACACACAATTGCTTATGGCTGGTACATGCCAAATGCAGGTAGTGAATTGTGCCAAAAGCATACTGTCACATCTTACTTATAAACTGCATTTATTTCTACTCTGCCTTGCACCTTAACATTGTAATATAATATTATATCCAATTTTCATCATATGATTCCAGCAAAACACAGTTAAAATTGATACTTCCAACCATCTGACTTAGTCTGAAAGCTATATGCTAAAAGAAAATGCAAACCAGTACAAATACCAGAAAGAACATTCCTGGAGCAAAGCAAACACAACTTTAACTAAGCAATAAAACCAAAGTTTTAAATCTTACAGAAATTACAGATACAGCACCTTCTCACTGACCTAATTCTTGTAATGAAAGAGAAGAAAATAACAGACAGCTCAATAGTAAGAAAAATTCTGGATGAACTCCTTTGTTTCAAATAAAACAAATCTGAAGCAACACTAGTTGTATCAGCACAGCAAGAAATGTGCCGGTGGTGATATTTATCACATTGACAGCATCATTGCTTAACTACATCCAAATAAATGCAATAACATTTCTTATAATTTTATTCATTGACGACTCCCAACAAAAATAATTAAGTGACCGATATAATTTGAGAGGAAGTAAATACTGACCCACTGAAAATCTTCTTTATCTTGTAGAACTGCGCCAAGGCGGAGCGGGGCTGAGGGGGACTGAGCGGGCTGACCGGGGACTGAGCGGGGTCCAGCGGGGCTGAGGGGGACTGAGCGGGGCTGAGCGAGCGGGGCCGAGGATAGGCGGAGCGGGGCTGAGGGGGACTGAGCGGGCTGACCGGGGACTGAGCGGGGTCCAGCGGGGCTGAGGGGGACTGAGCGGGGCTGAGCGAGCGGGGCTGAGCGATAGGCTGAGCGGGGCTGAGGATCTTAGGTTTGTCTCAAAATTGAAAAGCGGAGGTAGGCCGAAGTGAGAGGGTTATGAAATTTTCTGCCTTGGAGAGATAGGGTAAGAGGGTTTAACGCAAATCGAAATTTCGGAGAGGGAATTGAAATTTCGAAGGACTTGGCGGCTGATCGAAAGAAAGAATCGCGCCCAATAAAACACTGACTGTCTTCTCCGTAATAAACAAAATAGTCGGTCAAAAAAATAATACCGACGGCTTTCAACAATAAAAGATGGTGTAGGACACTATACTGACGGCTTCTACCCAACAACAGTCGGTGTAGAATCAAATTTTTTGGCTTGATAACATGATCTTGGTAACTCGTTCTCATCTGGGAGCATATCTCCTAAGAGTTTTAATAAGGCGGTAAAACTTTTATCACTCCAATTGTTACTTGCCTTTAAATTATACAATTTTAACACAGCATGCATTTTTGTAAAATTTTCACAACCAGGAAACAAGGGTTTTTCAGATTCAGCATACAACTCTTGTACATCAATGTCATTTTCATCATCACTAAACATTTCTCCTAAATTGTCATTCGGGTTAAAATTATAATTCACATCCATTTCCTGATCACTATCAACACTGGCATCCTCATCCTCCTTGCCAATCTCAGTATTAGCAGCGGTGCTTGTTTCTCCATAACTCTCTCCATGCCTGATCCAACGTGTATATCGCTCTTTAAAACCACGACGAATCAAATGATTCTTCACCGTTTCAATAGTGCGAAACCTCTTCAAGTTCAAACAATCTTTACAAGGACACGGAATCGTGTCATCACCCTTTGTCTTCATGTGTTGCTCAGCAAATTTTATGAAACTTTTCACACCGTCTAAATACTCAATGGTATTACGAGCTCCATACATCCAATCTCGATCCATCTGTAATTATAAAAATAATTAAACAAGAGGTCATGAATGGCTCTTAAAATTACAATTTGGGGCTTACATAGGGCCGGTGCACAATCCTAACCCACTCTTTGAATGCTTTGTCTCAGTAGTGAGCACATGTCAGCGGGATTTGGTATTTAAGAAAAATTCGGCAGCATTTCCCCTTTGTTCCCCAAGTACGCGTAAAAATCACATCCGTTTGGAGATGAAATCCAATACGTACTCGTGGGAACAAGGATAAATGCTACGGAATTTTTCTTAAATACCAAATCCGCTGACATGTGTTCACATCCTAAATGAGACAAAACATTCAAAGAGCAGTCCCAACAGGGAACTATTCAAAATTAATCCCTATTGGATTAATTTTGAACGGGCATCGACCTAAAAGGCATACTAAATGTTCAAGGCAAATTGGATAGATCGCACAATACAATAATACTAAGCTACAAACTATTCCATATATAATTGGGGTGAAATTAGGAAATACCAATCAACGTAAAGCCATTAATCTAACCATTAACAAATTTAATTAAATTTAATTACCTTCTCTTTTGAAGTAGTACAATCTCCTTTGAGCATCCAGAAATAAAACAAGGCGTACAATCTCCAAATCCCTTATAAGCAGCGCTGCAATTTGCAAATTACAAATTTTAAATTTTAAAGACATAATCCAAACTAAAGCAAGCAATTGTAACTTCGAGAATAAAGTGGTTTCTTGTAGAACCCAACATAAGCACCAAAATACCCTTAGACATGAAAAAATTAGCATACATCATTGATCTCCAAAGGCATAAGAAAAATCGCACTAGCTGTTCTATGGAAGTAAACTATTTCATCGGGCACAAAATTCTTTGTTAAGAAAAATTTAATGCAACCTTTTTTATGTTTTGAAGAAAACTAATGAAAAAAGTAGGCTGGTACCATACCTTTTAAGTGCTGAAATGAAGTAGCAGCATCTAATTGCTAGAATTTAATGGTTGCATACATCACAAAATTTATGCACTCGCTAAGATGAATTCCTGAATATGAAAACCAAATTTTTTATTAAAATAATAAATTTTCTTCACGAAGTGAATCAGAACGGAGAAGTTGTTTCAAAACTTCTCAACGCTCAGAGTGGAAGGACTGATCAATTACAATACACAACTTAATATCTAGAGAAGTCACACATGAATAATTATATAGAGGAGGAAAGGCATAAGAAAAATCTCATTTTTCATTTTCATTTTCATTAATATATATATTCATATCATAATAATACAAGCACCTGTTTAAAAAGTATAAACACCCATCTAAGCAGGGGCATGCACTAGCTGCACTAACGTTTTATTGATTTTATCATTTTCTAATTAAACAACCAAGAGATTTCACCATTGGGTATATATTGATATCAGGCTATATATGGTACCATTGGGTATTGATTTCACCATTGGGTATTGGGTATTGATATCTGTCTAATGAGATTTCACCATTAGCTAGATGCTTAGTTTTTCAGACAGCAACATGAGGAGGCAGCATATATACATGGCCTTATCGATTGAAATAGTCAGAAGGGAAATTAAATAGTTGGAAGGGAGATCTGAAATAGTTAAAAGGAAAATGAGTTACACGAATTAAGTTACCTGAAATATCCTCTTTTTCAAGGAAAAATTCTGGTACATCAGAGGAGGGGCTCTGGTACCTGAAATATGCCACCGAAGAGCCAACCAAGCACGGAGGAGGGGTTCTGGTACATCAGAATAGGGTTAATTGTTGTTGAATAAGCAAGGAAAGCAGCGAAATGAAGAGCGAAATGAAGCTGTTTACGAGTTAAAAAGAAACCTCTGAAGAGCGAAATGAACCTCTGAAGAGCGAAATGAAGCTGCCGATCGAAATTGATATTTGGGAAAAGAAGAGCTCTTCAGATGTTAAAAAGAAACCTCACTGACGGTTCCAAGAAAAAACAGCCGGTAAATCCTCCAACACCGTCAGTTCAACCATACCCGACTGTAAACTAGGTTTTATGAATTACAACATAGACAAACACCGACTGTTTTTATCAACAAACCGTCGGTGTAAGATCTCAACCAACACCGGCTGTTTTTTTAAATAACAGTCAGTGTTGGTAATAGCTCAACACCAACTGTTTTTTAAAAAAACAGTCGGTGTAGGTTGTGACCAACACCGACTGTTTTTTAAAAAAAACAGTCGGTGTAGACTGTGACCAACACCGACTGTTTTTTTAAAAAACAGTCGGTGTTGATGAATGCTAAACACTGACTGTTTTTTATGAAAAACAGTCGGTGTAGGCTGTGAGCAACACCGACTGTTTTCTTAAAAAACAGTCGGTGTTGGTTCACTGACGGTTTTTTGTATTGGACCAGTCAGTGTTGAGGTTCTTGTTATTTACAATTTTACCAGCAGTCTCTACACCGACTGTTACATATTAAAACAGTCGGTGATTGGGGGTCGGTGAAGGGGTTTTTTGTACTAGTGGATCAAGCTTTTTGGCGCCGTTGCCGGGGAATAACGGTTCATTGTGCAAGGCCTCGCGAGACGCTCTTGCTTTGACCATTGAATCCAATTAATTAGAAACGCCTAGATTTCTTTTTATTTTCTGCATTTTTATTTTTCTTTTATTTTCAATTTCGATTTTATTTTATTTTCCTTTTTATTTTTTCAGTTTTAGTTTAATTTTCAGATTTTCTTTTCTTTTTAGAACACTGCACGCTGGCTGAATCATCCGTACGAAGATCCGAGAGGATTGCTAGTAGGAGAGGACAATTCGCTTCCACATCATCGATAAGAACCAATCATAGTTCTTCATCAAGTAATTATGAAAGCGAAAAAGACTCAGATTCGATCAACATGAATATCCCACCGAACGAACCGATCAACAATGGAAGACAACACAATGGTGATAATGGAGTTCACGATGCAGCAAGACCCAAACTTCTACGAGACTATTGCGTACCGCACGCGAATGATCCAAATTCTAGCATAAACCCGCCAACTGTTACAAACCGTAATTTTGAGATCAAACCTGCTCTCATAAATATGGTTTCGCAACAGCAATTTGGAGGATTTCCACATGAAGATCCACATCTTCATCTGTCGATTTTCCTAGGGATATGCGAGACGATAAAGATCAACGGAGTTACCGATGAAGCAATCAGGCTAAGGCTATTTCAATTCTCATTAAAAGATAAAGCAAGAGCATGGTTGTTTTCCTTACCGGCCAATTCCATTCAAACTTGGGACCAATTGTTTAATGTGTTTATTGCAAAATATTTTCCACCATCCAAAACTTCAAGACTTAGAAAAGCAAATACTAATTTTGAACAAAGGGATGGTGAATCATTGTGTGAAGCATGGGATAGATACAAGGATATGTTAAGGTGTTGTCCACATCATGGTCTAGAAAGATGGTTGATTGTTCAAACTTTTTATAGTGGTCTAAACCCTATCGATAGGTTGTTTATTGATGCTTCCGCAGGAGGAGCAATCATGAATAAGGAACCTAACGAGGTTTACAACCTAATTGAAGAGATCGCGATCAACCAACACTACTGGACCCCTGAGCTCAAAAAGCCAACTCCAACAGGCATACAGAAAGTAGATGAAATATCCATGCTAAGCGCAAAGATCGATGCTTTGCAACTAGCACTCAACAAGCAGACCAAGCAGCGAACGATAGCAGCAGTCAATGCCGCAACAACATGTGGCTATTGTGAAGGAGCGCATGAGATGACCGAATGTATGAATGTGACGGAAACTGAGGAAGAAGCAGAGCAAATAAATGACATCGACAACAACTTTCGACCTCAGCCCGCCTACAATTCATACCATCCAAATAACCGAAATCATCCAAATCTCTCATACGCAAACAATCAAAGACCTGCTGCATCTCAACAAAACTATCAACCGAGGCAGTGCAACCAACCACAGTAACCAACCACACATCACTAATGGAGAGATTCCTAGAGAAGCAAGACGAGACAAACGCCGCAATCACGCAAACGGTCAAAACCTTAGTAAGCCACGTCAAGAACTTAGAGGGTCACATCTCCAAGATGGAAAAAGAACTCTCAAGCATTACACGCGGAAAAGGCAAATTTCCGGGCCAACCGGAAGAAAATCCTAAAGAGAGTTGCAAGAACATCACACTAAGGAGCGGCACAGCTTACAAGGGACCTCCTATGCCCGATCTAACTTCTGATGAGATACATGCAGAGCCATCACATTTCGAAGAATACGAGCCGCAACAACCGGAGCTGCCTATATTCGAACTGCAGGCATACCTTATTGAGGATCAGAATGACACCGTAGGTGGAGACAAGCGACAAACCGAACCTGAATACATTTCACCACCACCCTACAAGCCACCTCTGCCATTCCCTCCAAGGCCAGCCAAGCAAAAGATGGAGCCACAATTCGCGAGATTCATGGAGACACTCAAGCAACTACAAGTCACTATCCCCTTCACTGAGGCAATTGCAAGCATACCCTCGTATGCTAAGTTTCTGAAGGAGATCCTTTCAAATCACAACAAACTCCAAGAATTTTCAACAATTCAGCTCAATCGGGAATGTAGTGCGCTCGTGCAAAGTAAATTACTGGAAAAGTTGAAAGATCCGGGAAGCTTCTCGATCCCATGCACAATTGGCACGACGAATTTTACGAGGGTTTTATGTGATCTGGGAGCAAGTGTGAGTCTAATGCCAAAGGCAGTGTTTGACAAATTAGAATGTGGAGAACTTTCACCAACACAAATTGCATTGCAACTGGCTGATCGATCAATTCGATATCCTGAAGGAGTGCTGCTGGATGTACCGATCAAAGTTGAAGACTTTTGGATACCTGGAGATTTTGTTGTGGTTGACATGGAAGAAGATGAACACATTCCAATCATCCTTGGAAGGCCATTCCTCGCCACATGCGGAGCAATGATTGATGTTAAGAACGGGAAAATTTCACTGAATGTCGGAAAAGACAAGGCGGTCTACGACATAAACAGAGCTTTGAAATACCCTTCTGACATTGATCGTGTCTTCAATTTGGGTATCATGGATGAATTTGAAGAGGAAGAATATCCATATGATGAATTGGGAGAATCCATGGGTATAGAGGAACTGGACAACCTTTTTAGAGGGGAAGATGACGCTGACATTGATCGTGTCTTCAGTTTGAGTATCACGGATGAACTTAAGGAGGAAGAATATCCATATAATGAATTGGGAGACCGAGCCCACCTCCTTGCTTGCTAATTTACTTTTAATGTAAATTAATACCAGTAGCCTTTATTATGCTTTTCATTGATCAGAGTCAAAATAACGATAATTTACGTAGGGTTTTGGCTTAGGTTTTGCATATTTTCTCATACTTATATTTAATTAATTAGAGAAAAAGGCTACTGTCACCCTTCTTTATGTTTTATTACAGAAAATAGGTTTTGGGACTATTTTACATCAAATGGAGCAAGAATCGGGTCAATCGGATAAGCGACGCTCATCGACTAAGTCTCTGTTACGGTCTGTATTGCCTGATACGGACCCAGCCCAATTCGGACCGTATCAACTGATACGGCCAGCAATGAAAGTCTCAATTCGGACCGTATCACCTGATACGGATTGTATCACCTGAATACGGACCGTAATGAAGGCGCTCTTTGGGGAATAACCGCTGACAGCTCTTTCCAGATCAGTTTCTTAGCCCTACTCAACCTCCAGACGTCCCTCCACTCCTATATAAGGCCCCTGGGCAGAAGAAGAAGTTATCTTTGTAATTAGGGTTAGATTTGATTAAAGTGAGAAGAGAGGAGTGCTTGTAACTATGCCGTCCCGCGGCTAAGTTCCTTTTCTTAGGGCTAGGCAGTAAACCTTGTCACTCTTGATGTTTTGATATATATATTTCTGTTGATTATGGTTTCTTGTTGTTGTACTAAAATGCTTTTGTGATTTACTATCTCTTCATCTAATTTTAATGATCTAGTTGAGTCCGTTAGGGTAGTGACAGTACTTTAATGGTAAGAGAAACTATTTGTATGAATTAGCCTCGTCGAGATCTATTAGGTTTATGTGAAGAAAACCTTAGCGGGGAAACCATAAACCAGACCAACAAAACGCGTACCAAATTCCATCACATGTGTAAAGTAAATCGCAGTGATCTGTGTAGTAATTTGGGGTATTTGAGAGATCAGACATTTGCGTAAAGTAAATCGCAGTGTCCTATGTAGAATCTCGGTGAAAGATCTGTTATTCTTGCGTAACATAAATCGCAGTGACCTATGTGGTGTCTTTCATTAAAACAATAACAGGAAATCAGACGCAACAGGAATATATTGTCAAGGCGGATTGAGTGGCAATGGTGTGCCGAAACCCTACGAATTCTCATCTCTATCTTTATTTTAATTACTTTTAATTGCTTCCTAATTTACATTGATCAAAACAACATCTCTCAATTTTCATATTTTGTCTAGCCTTTCGAAAGATTGTGATTCGATCGCTCAAAGCATTGAACCAATATTCTCTGTGGATCGACCTCGTATATACTACTTGATAGGATTGTGCGCTTGCAGTCCGAACCGATAGCATTTCCGAGTTTATAAATATTAAAAGAAACATTGCTCTCTTTTGAGTGATCATTCATCAATGGTCCTTTGTTTGGCTGTGTACCAAGAATTAGTACAGGGGTATTAAAGCATGGTAGAAGGGCTGGTTAAGGTCAAAACATGTTTGAAAGGCTTGAAAGCCACTGTTCTGTACCAGTAAAAAAAAAAGAAAAGAAAATCAAGAAAGCTCCAAACTTCATTATCTCAACATTTCTAAATATCAAAAATTGTCAGAACCTGGAAATATGCAGAAAGGTCCCTTTTTGTTTTAAAATCATGATTTGGGTATTCTTTTTAATTGATCATTGGACAAATCCTTGAGATATCATGGGATTAAATATACAAATGACAAGATTCAGCATAGCTGATGTCTATTTGCAATTTAGTCCTCCTTCTCTCACCATTTGCATATAGGTTCTGATTTTATCAAAATTTCTGCACACTTGCATATGCATTAACCTTTGATCAATTAGCTCCTTTATGTCCTTGGGATCTTATGTTGAGAGAATGATGAAGGAGACACACTAGCTCAACTTCAACACCTCTTGTGTAATAATTTTTTTATTTGTCACTTCTGTTCCTATTAATTCTTTTATAAAATAATTGACATAACTTCAATATAAAAGGAGACCAACACTGGCTCAACTCTTATATCTTCATTAGTCCATTATTTTAGAAAAGAATTAAAGGCTTGGTTGAAAAAGGAGAAAAGAAAACCTTCAAATGTATATATAATAAATCTTCTTTTATCTCTTTTTTTTTATAACAGAATAGTGAAAAGCTCCAAAAGGCTAAAATAGTTATTAATTTTCTTTTTATATATAATTTTAGAGAAAACAGAAAAAGTAAAAGAGGGAATTATATGCATTTTTTATTTGATCATTAGGCTAGAACATGTTTAGTTCATTATGAAATGAACTCGAATATCATGTAGCCTTCACTCTTTATTTACTCATTCAAACAAGGCTTCAAATAAAGAGCACAGTACTTAAAAGAAAGGAGGAAAAATGCAAAGGAAATCGAAAAGAAGCAAGAAAAAGGAAAAAATAAGAACAAGAGAGGAAGTTCTTCATTTCAATATCAAAATATACATGAGCTAGCCTATTAAGGCTTACATCTTCATTCTTTTTACCTATTCAATTCTAATTTTCTGTTGAGAAGGAGAAGAGAAGAACTTCTAAACTATTTCTTTTGCACTATCTCAATTTTCTTTTCTTGCTCTCTGTTGCTTACTGTTGGGTGTAGTAGTGGTGGGTAGTCTATTGAGTATATCTTCATCTTCAATTCATCTCTTTATATAGGCTAAAGGGCATAGGGTTTAGGGTTTTGGCTAGGCTGAGTTGGCATGTCATTCATCCCTTGATTTTCTTCATTCTTCATTTTAATGCTTCAGATCCTTTGCTTATGTATTAAGCCTTCATTTGCAGGTGTTTTGGCTAATAGGAAGCAGCCATGTTGGCAATCCATGGGGCTGAGTATTCATGGCCCTTGATTTTAATCTACTTAATGGCTAGGATCCTTGTACATTGAATCATATATCTCCTGCATGCCTGGAGATAATATTCTTCTAATTTGGCATTTAGTTTGAGCTTCTGGGATAGGTGTACATGAGGACAAGGCCTCTGATGCGCCAGCTGAGAACATGATAACATGTGCTTGAGGGCAATTCGGCTTAATATAGTCTATAGCCGTTTTAATTGTCTCTCAACCTTCAGGGATGCCACAGTGTGTGTACAACATAAGAGTATCATGCCTAGTGGAGTATCATACCCTCTAGACTGCCAATTTCCATTTTTGGTTCTGCTACATTGCTTTCCATATACACAGTAATGCCAGTATCCAATTTTGGATGTAATTGGGGCACACCCATTGATTAGAGTATTAAAAGGGCTCACTGAATCCCCAACGACCCATTTTAAATATCCAAAAGGGCTTTGTTCTTTCCAATTTTTCTTTTAATTTGATCAAGTCCCAATCACACGAGTTCTAAGGCTCTAGCTAGTTAACTCATTTTCTTCTTTGAATTAAATAGCTAAAGGATATCTCAAGGAGGTAAGCAATGCATATACTCCTTCAATTTCGCATTCTGCAGCTTAGCTTATCGGGTCTCAAACTCGCCCGATTTTCCTTTTCTTCATTTACTTTCGTTGGGTGCTCGAGAGATCGAATTGGCTGAGCTAGCAATGTCGTCTCATGGTACAATACCCGACTTTACAAAGGATTGGATTAATTTGGTCCTTCCTTTATGAATTTTCTCTTTTCTTTACTTCCTTCGACCACCGGAAAGGAATGGAAACGGAGAAGAAGAAGGCGGGACTGACAAGGGTGCGGGGTCCGCTTGTCAGTCTTGCTAGGGAGCGGGGACTGCTCATTTGTTATTACTTTCTTCTTGGGTGCTCTCGTTTCATCGTAAACCATTTATTAAGCTTGTATTGGCTTACGGTACTCTGGGTTCACGCAGAACAAAGGGATTGAAGGCGCTGAATTGAAACTCAGCGCCTTTGGGTCATATACGGGTGGTTATGGTTTACCGTGAGCCGAGTCACTGACCTCATATTTTACATAGCACGGTGTACATGGTCCAGGTCTGTCTATTTCAGGGGCTCAGCGATATTGGTTCTGAGTCTCTGACTAGTGGGCACGGCCTGTCAGGTTTTTGTTGATACACTCCAATTTGCACCCAGAGTGTTTAGTGTGGTTGCTAGGGGTACCCTATGCCACGTGGCACTAATCAGAGCCTCCTGTTTTGTAAATTTAATATTTTTCTAACCATTTTGGGTTAGGAAGTGTGCCATATATCAAAATTCATGATTATTTGAGTGGGATTTAATCATGGACTTTGTTTAACAAGTTTTATTTCCTATTTTGTGGCATTGTGTCGAACTAAAGTATGGTTAAACCTTTATTGACCAATTTGGACAATTAAGTGGCATCTTTGTCCAAATAACTAAAATCTTGACTTTTTAGGGTCAAACAAATACAAGTCTATTATTTCCCAAAATACAAATATATCTTGTTCAATTATCTTTTCTTTTAAGTTTCAGTTTGATTCAAGCCAAACTTCGTTAATTTATTTCATCCGACTTACATGTGCAAAACTATATGTACCAAGCCCCTCTGACAGTTTAAAGTATTAACTTGCTGAAATTTTACAAATTAAAACCCGGAAGCTCTTAACTGATATACCACTAATAAATTAAGGTCACAAGACAAGGATGGTATTACATTAGTGCAAGACCAATTGAGCTCTGAACCAAAAATCTGAAACTTAATTCATTTAACAATCTTTTATACTTTAGAAACATTAATCCATTCCTACATATATTTCATTATCTTGTTTAAGTTCAATCTTGTTCTATTTGCATTTTTGTCCCTCTGACATGTTCTAATTCTCAACTAGGGTAATTTGCAACTTTAACCCCTAAAACCTTGAACTATACCAGTTTGACTATAGGCACTGGTTTTGAACAATACTCATGTCAAGAGATGAAAATTTAATGGTCAACAATCCCAATTCTGTATTTCAACATAATCAATATAATAAAGATATTGGAGTTATACTAAGGTTTAAGTCATATGGTGATGATATAGAAGAAGAAACATTATCAACCATTTCAAAAGACCTGAATAAATGCTTACAGAAAAGGTTAGACCTCATTTGCTAGCTTAAAGATGTTTATGGTGAACCATTCCTGCCCCCCGCCCTCAAGAGACTTGAAATTGGTTCTTGCTTCATCACAGATAAAATCTTAGCTGGGTCTTTGCATGGACTTATCTCCCTGATCCACTTGAATCTCAAGAATATCATAACTATCACATGTATACCTAAAGAGGTCTTTAGTTCCCTGACCAATCTCCTGAATCTTGAAATTAACGACTTGCTTCCAAAACATGTTCAAAACCAATCCGTACCAGTAAGAGAAGGGTGTTCAACTATTCAACATTATTGGCACACACCCAGCTAGTAACTTCTAATCACGAGAGCTAACTCACAAGGTTTTCTTCAAACCGCAGAGTGGTCTCCGGCAGGGGTGTGCCCTATCCCCTTACCTCTTTATCATCGGTATGGATATTTTGTCTCGAGACTTAACACACAAGGTGCTCAAAGGAACACTCAAAGGGGTCAGAATTGCCCCCACGGCTCCTCCGCTCACCAACTGTTTGTACGCGGACGACTTGTTGATTTTTGCCAAGGCCTCTCTTTCTGAAGTTCAAGTCATTCTCCAGTCTTTGGGTAACTTCATGGCGGTATCGGGTCAAGTGATTGGCCCGGAAAAAAGTGATATCTGGTTCAGCTCCAAAACACCAGTGCTCACACAGCAGCAAATCGCAAGTATCCTCAGAGTCAATAGGGAGGAAGTGGCAACTAAATACCTAGGAGCTCCAATCTCTGACACCAAGGACTCTTATGACTATTTAGTTGAAACTTTCTCGAGACGTCTGCAAACGTGGAAGGCAAACTTACTCTCTCAAGCGGGACGGCTGATCCTAATAAAATCAGTACTCCAGTCGCTGCCGGTCTACCACATGGCTACGGCTAAACTTCCGACTTCAGTCTTACAGGCGCTTACTAACCTCATGAGAAGATTTTATTGGGGAAAATTGGATAAAAATCGGTACATGGCATACGTTTCCTGGGATAAGATCGCAAGACCGGTTCTGGAAGGTGGATTAGGGATTCGAGACCTGGCAACAGTCAACAATTCCCTTCTCCTTAAATCCCTCTGGCGGGTAGCTTCTGGTACCAACTCGCAATGGGTTACCCAGGTAAGAGCAAAGTATTTTCCAAGGTCTTTCCTATGGCTCTCAAACAGGACATACAGGTGCACCAGATTCTGGCGTTCTCTAATGCACCTGCGAGACGATTTTGCTCCTATGATACAATGGGACCTTGGAGAGGCCTCCTGCACTGTCTTTGGACAGCCCTGGTACCGGCTAGCATTACAGCAACAGCCCCAAAATTATCAGCAGTCCCGGATTCAAATCAAGGACTGTCTAATCAGAGAGGACGGTGCGCCAGCCTTGTGGGATGTCAACAAGCTCACAGATTTGGTGGGATGTGCTCAAACACTAAATATAGTCTCTACAATCCCACCCCCAAATGACTCTATTAGACCTGACCGCCTAATCTTCCACTTGAGCACTAATGGCCAGTTCAAGGTGAGCAAGGCCAACAACCAACTCAGGAAACCATTAACAAGTTCAACTCCGGCAGATCACAGGCTCTGGGGTCAGGTTTGGAAGAAGGGTATGATTCTGCCCAGACTCAGACTTTTCCTTTGGCGACTCCACAAGGCTTTACCTCTAGGAAAGATCTTATCTCAAAGGGGCATCAGATTGGATCCTACTTGTGTTCTCTGTTCAAACGGGGATGAAGATATCTCACACCTACTTTTCCACTGTGCTTTCTCACGCATGTGCTGGTTCATCTCACCTCTAGCCCTACGATCCCACCTCCTGTCTGGCGAACTCCAACATATACTTCTTCATTGCATGGATGTTCTCTCGGACGAACAATGGAACTGTTTCGTTAACATTGCGTGGTCCATCTGGAGATGTCGAAATGAAATGGTGTATGCCCAAAAGCACCCTGAAAGCTCCAGGTTTCTCCAAATCCTCAAGGAAGTCTCTACGGAGACCATGTTGGCGGAAAACGGAAATCCTAAAGTTCGAGCATTACCTCCAACTACACCATCAGCGGCACCGTGTCAGTACTCCTGTTATGTGGATGGTTCCTGGAAGAGTGACTGGTTGGGCGGTATTGGTTTTGTGATTTTTAATCGCCAAGATTTGATCCTCTATCACTCTTCTAAGGCCAAGGCGTGCTGCCCAATCCAGGCAGAAGCCATTGCTTTGAAAGCGGCAGTCAATTGGGTAAATTTGAATGGCCTCCACCCCTGTAACTTCTACACTGATAATCTCACTTTGGCACAAATGTGTAACCATCAGCAACCGACGGATGACATGGACTGGAGGGCTTTTCATGAATCTTTGCATATTTGGAAGGTTTTCAGGGAGAATTCCAATCTGCATTGCACTCACATAGGTAGGGATCTCAATTCTGAGGCCGATGGTTTAGCAAGGAAGGGTAGAATTGAAGGTTGGTCTGTAACAGGGTACATGTACCCGACCTTTAGGCCCTAGATTTTTTTCACAGAAAGGTTTTTAGGAAGCTTTTTATCTGTTAAAAATGCTACGTGAATCCATACAAAGCTATTGTAATCTTTGCCTACGGGCTTATAATAAAAAAAAAAAATCACGAGAGCTAAGTCATCCAATCACAAGAGCTAGGTCAAAGAGAGCATTTGGCGAATCCGATAGAAGGACAAAGGAAGTCAGAAAAAGAAAAAGAACAAGGTTTCTCGAAAATGATCAGAGAGAACGGTGGAATAAATTAAAGAAAATAAAACCCATAACGAGATAAGTATAAGCAAATTAATAAATATAAGTAATGGAAAGGCTAACCATATCCATTAATTATTTACATCATTAATCTCATCTCTAGTTTAAATTTATCTCTTTCTTGTATAAGATTTATCAATTCCCATTTCAGGATTTGAAGATCCAAATTAAATTTTCTTATAACTTTGCTAATTTCATTATTCAAATTTTATTTTCACTCAATTCAATTATTATGATATTTTAATCAACTAGTCAGATCTATATATATATATATATATATATATATATATATTTAGAGAGAGA